>LOJH01000193.1:12001-24935 GCA_001685095.1 Ellobius talpinus | reverse complement strand
AGGCTGGCCTCGAACTCACAGAGATCCGCCTGCCTCTGCCTCTCGAGTGCTGGGGTTTTTATTTTTTTAGAGGTTTTACGTGTATGAGCATTTTACTTTCATTTGTATCTGCATACCACATGTGTGCTTGTGTCTAAAGAGGACAGAGAGGATGTCAGATCCCCTGAAACTTAAGTTATAGATGACTGTGAGGCACTTGTAGATGCTGGTAACCAAGTCCAGGTCCTTTGCAAAAGCAGTCTTGGCCACTGACACACACACACACACACACACACACACACACACACTTCTGGTCTTGCAGGATTCCTTTCCCTCTTGCATCTTCAGGTGCCCAGAAGTGAAGCAGTTTTGTTGTGGCTGGATGGGAAAGGTCTCAGGGGGTGTGGTTTTGAGATGTGATAGGGTAAGAAAGAGGGAAACGGAGAGGGAAGGAGTCAGAACTTGCAAGGGAAAGCAGAGAAAGGTCCCATGGGAAGGCAGCAGAAACAGAGTCCAGTGACACCCCTATCTCCTTCCTCTACGAACTGATTTCTTGGAGGGAAGGAAGTGGGCGGAAAGTCACAACCTGCAGGGATCATAAGGGCAAGGGAGATGACTTCTGCCACCTTAAATATAACCTCAGCGGCTCCCTTCTTCCCTGTTCCTCCTGCCTCCATCCTAAGCTGGGAGTGCATAGTGGAACCGATTTCCCAGAGACTGAGCAGCCTGCCTTTACTGACTGGATTAGCAACCATCAGGATCCACTAATGAGCACTTACAGCCACCCCTTTAGTCTCCCACTCATTCTGGAAGACTGCAGGAACCAAGGGGAAGTGTATGACTAAGCTATGATTAGTTCTTCTGTGACAAACATACAAGAATTTATCAATTCAGAGCAGTATTCTCCTTAAATAGTTCCCGCAGAGAGCAATGTGCTCCTCCTGGTGCTGCCTCCCCTAGTGTTCAATGGTTTTGTTTCTTCTTTACTTTTCCTTCTTCTGTTCCACACATTTAGAATGACCTCCAGGCAGTTTAGAAGTCCCTTGTAAACAGAACCTTATTGTCACACATCCTTGTCGGTAAACATTTGCTGTATTTCTCAACCACCTTATTGATAAATTCAATGAGTATTCTGGGCATCAGTCCTTTTGTGGTGGGCACAGGGATATGGAGCTGCCTTCGTGGGCATCAGTCCTTCATGGTGGGCACAGGGATATGGAGCTGCCTTTGTGGGCATCAGTCCTTCATGGTGGGCACAGGGATATGGAGCTGCCTTCGTGGAGTTCACTGCTGAGAGAGACAATCATGTGGCCACTGCTCCGGTGCAAACTGCTGTTGCCCAATGTCCAGAGGGAAGCACACGGGGTTAGCAGCGCCTAGAGTGGGTATGTGACATGGGAGGCTGCCCAGAGAGCAGATGGAGGAGGTGTTGAAAGCAAGAGTGAGGGGAGTGAGGGCCTAGCAGAAGAAGGGAACATGCACACTGTATCAGACAGCTTCCGTTGCTGAGACAAAATTCCTGAGGTAAACAAGCAAAAAGGGAAGGGTTATTCCAGCTTAGGGGTTGTTTGCAGCAAATGGTTGCTCGGCAAATTTGCTTTTAAGCCTGTGGTAGACCATCATGGTGGATACGATGCTCACTTTATAGCAGCTGGGAAGCAGAGAGCAAGGGGCTGAGTTCTCAATATCCCTTTCAAGGCCACACCCCGTAACCTAAATTCTAACAGTTCCATCCCCTCTCCAATGTACCATTACCTGGGAAGCAAGCCTTCGACACATGGCTTTGCATCCAAACCATAACAGAATCCAACAGTCTCTGAAGCCCAAGTGTCCAAAGAGAAAACAAGTAAAATGTGGGGCATACTGAGGTCAGGGCACACAAGGCCTTCTGGGTAGTATCTGTTTTGATTACTTTTTGATAAACACACAAATCATCCCAAAGTCCAGTGACTTGAAACAGCTTTTAAAAGTGAATTTGAAGTGAGGTGAAGAGAGCTGAAGCGATGACTGAACAGTTAAGGTGCACAGTGCTCTTGCAGAGGACCCACGTCTTCTGTGGCTCCTCAGGTGTCACACCTCCAAAACTCTAGCCCCAGGGTAGCATCTGACACACTCTTTTGTCTCCGCAGGCACCTGCATGAACACACACACACACACACACACACACACGGAGGGAGGGAGGGAGGGAGGGAGGGAAAGAGAGAGAGAGTCTATCACATACACACATTTGCATGTATATCTAGATGTGTGGCAGACACAAGTCTATGGAACACTTTTGGATGTCTACAGTGTCCTCAGCATGAGGGTGTGTAGAGAGCAGAGGCTGAAGTTGACTTTTATTCAGTTTTCAGACAGTTCACCAGATGTGGAGCTTGCCCATTTGCCTAGACTGGGGCTTACAGGTGTGCACTGCCATGTATGACTTTTATGTAGGCGATGGAGATCCAAACACAGGTCTGGACATCCACTTTGCTCACTATGCCACCTCTCTAGCACCCTATCTTTTATTCTGCTGATGTCTTAGAAACATTGGTGATATTCAAGCATGAGGACTTGAGTTGAAGTCCCCAGCGTGTGCACAAACACACACACACACATGTACGAGCTCGCATATACACCAAAAAGAGAAAAAGGAAGGATGGAAGGAAGGAAGGAAGGAAGGAAGGAAGGAAGGAAGGAAGGAGGGAAAAAGGATGGCATTGCTGCCTGAGCACATATAATCCTAGTGTTGACAGAGGCCAAGACAAGAGAATCCCATCAGCCCTAGTTTCAGAGCAAGATGCCTGACATCACCCTTTGACCTCATCTATATACAGATATGCACACATCACACATACAAAACAGGAAGGAATAGAAATATTGGTTATGAAGCCTAATGTTTTAATTTTTTTCTATACTTATTTCTAGAGAGGCCTTCACTGTGCAGCTTCAGCTGGCCACTATATAAATCAACTTCAAACTTGTAGCAATTCTCTGCCTCTACCTTCCAAGAGCTGGAATTACAGGTGTGCAACACCACACAAGGCTACAATTAATTCTTTTTATTTCTTTTCTTTTCTCTCTCTTTGGCTTTTTGAGACAGGGTTTCTTTATATAATAGCTCTGGCTGTCCAGGAACTCACAGAGATCTGCTTGCCTCCGCCTCCCAAGTGTTGGGATTAAAGGCGTGTGCCACCACCACCGCTCAGCTACAATTAATTTCTTAAGCTGAGTGTTTCAAGAGAAAAGACAAACAGAAGCAAGCATAAAGACCAAGCCATGAGAACGTCATCTATCTGTGCTGGTGCCATGGTGCGATGACTCATCAGGCAGCTTACATATGGTTGTGTCCCTCTGTGCATGTACAACGCTCAATGAAGGTTCCAAATCACAGAACAAGAGGGAGGCAGGGAGAGGAAGAGCCAGAGAGAGGGAGGAAGGGTGGGTACTGAAGCCCCCACCAGTCTTCAGAGCAAAACCCCTGGCTGGAGAATTAGTGGGAATGACTCTCCAAAGCAGAGAGAGTTGAGGACAGTCTGAGCTCTGGCTCAGAACAGGAAAAACAGCAGGAGCTGTCCAGGTCCAGATGACCTCAGAGCTCAGCAACCAAAAGGCCCAGAGGCCACACCCTGCTAGATCCAGCCCCTTCTCAAAAGTCTGGAGCGAACAAGCTCCTTTCTAGGACACACACACACAGACACCCTCAAGATGATAATGCCATACAAATTTACCATTTGATCACATCACGCCCCAATTATTAAGAAATATCACATTAGTCCAACTGTTTTAAGGAACTGTGACCTTGGTTTGAAAGACTAAAAAAACTCTTTCCAAATCTGGGCTACACACAGGGTACCAGGAACATAATAGTTAGACTAGGGGATAGGATTCCTCTCTTGACACAGGTAACTATGCTAGAGACGGCTTCACTTTTCACAAATGTCTTAATGGTTCTCATTTATCAGGTGTCTTCCCTGGTGGCCTCAGAGCTCCCCAAAGCTTGCAAGTCTTTGTCATAGTTCTGGCCAGCATGGACTTCTCAGCTTTGTAATACAGTTAAATGCTGGGCTTCCAGATAGATGCCTCTATTGGTAAAGGAGACTGCCCTTGCCAGTCTGATGTCCTTAGTTCAAGCCCCAGAACCCAAAAGTTGTCTTCTGCCCTCTGTATGTGTGCTGTGGTATGTATTTGTACACACAAGTCAACATTAGTACACACACATGGACTAATAAATGTTAAAGGGACACTCTACCCAGAAGTCTTAGGTTAGGTAACTCAGAGGGCATCCTAAGACATCTGGAGTATAAACTTTAGAAAATTTGTTCTGTAATATGAATGACAATCATATGGAATATTCAATGTTTTTCACATTTGTTACTCCAGACTAAGATATCTCCAACTTAACAATGATTAATTTCTGTTTCTTCGCTGTTAAGTCTGACCTACGAATCTTTCCATGTGGTTTCTTTGCATTCCTTCAAGTGCACACATGCACAGGAGCACGGCATACTAGGGAGAGTGGAGGACAACCCCATGAGGCCAATTCTCTATTGCCTGGAGACTCCAGAGACTGAACTTAGCTCACCAGGCCCAAGTGGCAAACACTTTCTCCACTGATCTTGACAGCCCCTGGTTTTGAATTATCTGACTTAATTTTCAGTTCTAAATGAACTGTTTTTTTTATAGCATAGCTCCTTGAATCTACAATCTTGCTGCCTGTACCTCACATATGTTAGGATTACAGGTAATCACTTTAATGCCCATATATCGAGCTTGACTTGGATTATTTTATTTATTGGGAGGTTCATAGGTTACATAGTATAGGCTGACCACGAATTACTGGCTCAGCTTCCCAAGCACTAGAATTAGAGGCATGTACCCCCATACTTAAGCACTAGGATTAGAAGCATGCACCACCATACCTGGGTTTCATTTTTATATAGTTTCTATTTCTCCACCGAAACTTCCTATTTGCATAAACATATTCATTTATGTCCATGAGCAAATGCTAGCTATGAAAATTTTCTATCTGGGATGAGGATTTAGATCGGGGTAGAATACTTGCCTAGCATGCACTGAGGCCCTACATGAAAGTTCCCAGCACAACACACACACACACACACACACACACATACACACACGAAGTGAGGTGGAACTCAGGGCACTACACTTGCCTAAATCTCCAGTCCCCAAGTACACTTTTTAATATCACTGTAGCTATGCTGACTGTGTGGTTGTACGGAGCATACACTTTAATGTATATTTCTTGTTTAGAGACAGGTCTCACTGTTCTCAGAATAGTCTCCAACTGCTAGGCTCCAGTGATCTCCTGCCTCAGTCACCCCCATGGCACGACAGGTGTACCGTGACACCCAGATAAGAACCTACGTTCTCACAGGGGCTACCACTCACAGTATCAACTCCCACACCATAAGAAAAGGTTATTCTAGTTCAGCATGCTGGCTCACCCCAGTGGTCCCACATCTGGATGGCTGAAGAATCAGCCTGCCTAGACTGTCCTAAGTTTGAGACTAGCCTGGACTACATTGAGTGGGACTGTCTCAAAATACAAGACAATTGAGGAAGAATTTCCCCACAAAATTTCTAAGTTATTCAGCCTGTGTTTAAACACATTAAATTACATTATTCATCACGAAGAGTGACAGAAAAATCTAGTGTGAGCATAAACCTCAAAATCAGTGTACAGAAACATAGTATCAGCTGGATTGCACACGCTCAGACCCCACGTAGCGGTCTGCTAGCGCACTGTGGAACCACAGTGACAAAGATGAGTGGGCTTGTCCCTGAGTGGAGGCCTGCACAGCAAGCCCACTAAGGTGAGCTCGAAGGAGGAAGCAGCCTAAGGCAGGTGACACAAGTCCAGGAACTCCGATTCTGACCGTCTAACTAGACTTCAAGTTCCCTGAGGCCAAACCACACCTTACTAAGGCTGCACAGTGGCTGCCGGAACATTATTCAGTGAATATTTGCCTAAGTTATTAAAATAAGAAGTCTTCTGGGATCAAAAGGCCAAAGGAATGATCTAGGCCAAGGGCATTTCCAGAGTAGCCACTGAACACAAGCAGATCTAGGAGGCTTCAGCCAGGCCTTCTTCCATTTTCACAGGAATTTCTCTAGCGCCCCTCCTACTTACTGCACTGGAATTTTCTTGCAGTTCAGAATCCGTGGACAGAAGGCCCAACTCACTCAGATAAAGTGAGTGATTTGTATCCTGTGAAAGAAAAAAAATCATAATGTAAAAAAAAATAAGTAAAAATTATAGCAGCACTATACACAATAAAATAATTCATTTCCAAGTCCTTAAGGTTCCAAATGTCTATACGTGTCACTTAAGAAAGGTCGGACACATCCAAAGCAGGGGCTAAGTAAATAGTTCATTAAAAAGAAAACAAAAACAAACTTACAAAGAAAACCCCTCCGTATTCTGTTTTTAAAGACTTATTTATTTATTATGGATACAGTGTTCTGTCTGCATGTTTGACTACACACCAGAAGAGGGCAACAGATCTCATCATAGGTGGTTGTGAGCCACCATGTGGTTGCTGGGAATTGAAATCAGGACCTCTGGAAGAACAGCTAGTGCTCTTAACCTCGGCCATCTCTCCAGCCCCCCCTCTGTAGTCTTATTAGAATACCTCCGCTCCACCCCCTGTTCTTCTGAGGTAGGATGTCACATAACCCAGCATGGCTTCTAATTCTCTAGGCAGCCAAAGATGCCCTTGAATTTATGACCATCCTGCCTCCACCTCCCAAGTGCTGGGATTGCACCATGATCAATTGTTTCTTAAAGTGACTAGTAGTTGTCATTTCAAGTTTAATTTAACTTTATGTGTGTTTTGCCTGCATGTATGTCTGCATACTATGTTTTGTGTTTGGTGGTCAAGGAGACCAGAAAAGAGCTTTGGATCACTTGAGACTTGAGCTGACTGCAGTGAACCTACATAAGGGTTCTGGGAATCAAACCCAGGTCCTCTGGAAGAGCAGCCAGTGCTCTAAACCTCTGAGCCATCTCTCTAGCCAGTGGCTAAATAGTTTTTAAATTACCTTATAAATCAAGCTGCAAAAAGCACAGCCTGAAATTACTAATATTTGTCTAATTTCTTACATCATTTATAAAGTGATTTCACATTACTAATTTGCTATTCAAGTAAACTGGAGAAATTATCTAATACTCTCATTTGAATTAGGAGAAAATCGATGTTATGACAAGGGAGTGCTGCACAGATACACAGCCAGTTAACAGAAGACAAATGCAGTGCTCCTGGCTGAACAGTCAATTCTCCTTCCAGTAGTGTCTCCATATGGGCTCCCAGATTCCTCCTTGGAATGGTGGTGAGGGTTAACTATTCAAATCCTGCTGCTTAGGCAGCTCTGAACTCTGCATTCCTGAACATGTACCACAGTCCTGACCCTTTGTGGGATCCTGCTTATATCCAAGTGGGAAAGACACTCCCACCCATGCATACATTCAACACATACAAGCCTGCTTTTCAGTTCCAGCAATCCATAGTAAACGATGAGTCAAAACTAAATCAGACTAAACCACCCCTGAGCTTCCAACTGCATACCAATGAGGCATATGATACAATCTTGGGCCACCCTACCCCCTATATCCCATAAAGCTACAGCCCCTTCCCACACCAGTCACTCAGAGCAGTCCAGGGAATCAGATCACTTGTCTTAGTGTTGCAGGCTTATGTTCAAGTAATCCTTTTTTTTTTCAAAAAAAGATTTATTTTTATGTTTCAGAGTATTTTGTTGTATGTATGTAAGTCCTGGGTGCATTCAGAAGCCAGAAGGGTGCCAGATCCCTTGGAACTAGTATTGTGAGCTGCCACTCAGGTGCAGGGAATCGAACCTGGGTCCTCTGCAAAGGCAGCAAGTGTTCTTACCTGCTGAGCCACAACTTAATCCTTAGCAACATTTATTGTCTTTAACAATGGCTCCAAAGCACAAGAGTGCAATAGTGCCTGAGTATTAGGTACTGTTCCAGGCCAGGAACACAGTAATAAACAAACCCTTCTCTGCACTTAGGCTTCCATTCCAGTGACGGCCAACAAAGGCACAGCGCAGGAGAGGAGTGCTCTGGGGTCAAAAATTAAGAGCATTTATTTTCTTGCTTCCTGGCCTCAGCTTCAGGGGCTGTTTGCAGTGCAACTTTCAGAAACTGGTTCTCTATTTCTCATGTGGGGTTCCGGAAGTTGAACTCAGGATGCCAGATCTGGCAGCAATCACCTGTACCCACTGAGCTATCTCACCAACACAGGAGTTTTAGATGGTTAGGGAAAGCTTTTCATATAGAAGGTGTCTGAGTAGAAACGAGGTAGGCATGGAGTGTCTGGCAGAGCCTGCAGTGAGGTGAACACCTGAGGGAAGAGTGGGTGTCTCCTGGTTTACCACAAAGAGGGTGACATGATAGAAAGGGGAGGACAAGACATGGATGATGTCAGATAAGCGACCAGGGCCTTGAGGGTTACTCACAGGATTGTGACCTTTAGATGACACAGGAAGCTGCCAAGCAGCCATGAGAACAAAACTTATCTGCATTGTAGTTCAGACAGAAAGGTCTCTGGTTGATGTAGGCAGGACAGCCTGTGGAAGCCTGGGCCGACAAAGTGGGACTACGCAGGGAATACCACAAGCCAGGCAATCCAGGCACACACAAGCAGACTGACCAAAGATACCAGAAAAAAATGACCGGATTCTAGACAGGGCTTTTGTCTGTTTCGTTGTCTCTCAGAGCCCAGTTAGGCCTTGAGCTCTGGATCCTCCTGCTTTTACACCCATAAGTGTTAGGATTACAGGTACACCCGTCACACTTAGCTACACTTAGACATATTCTCCTGGTAGAGATGACAGACAGTCTTAGTAGCTATGTAAGATGATAAGGAAGAGGTCACCAAGACTTGGAGCTCCACCATTCGAGAAACCTAACTGCCTGTGAACTACATGAATGCTGCAAGAGAAGCAGGTCCGGACAGTCAGGTTGTGGAAGATCAATTATTATCTGATGACGATGTCAGTGGGAGGCTGGACGGGCCTAGGCTGGCACTGTCAATGTTAAACTCAGGGCACTGCAGATGGTCCCTAAGCCTCAGGCCAGGAGTCATTCCCCTGCTGAATGGAGATGCAGAGATTTGCCCTTACAAGACTGAACACTGGTACACCCAAGGCTCAGTGTGATGGCTATTCTTGGTTCTCAACTGACCACACCTGAAATTAATTAAAACCAAAAGGAAAAAAGGTTGGACACACCTGTAAGGGATTTTTTTTATATAACTGGATCATTTGAAGTGGGAAGATCCACTTCTAGTCAGGATCTTCTTGGTGGAAAGACACACTTTTAATCTAGAATAGTAGCTCTCAGCCCCCTTGTAGGGTCAACCAAACCTTTCATATGGACCATTGAAAAACACAGATACTTACATTACAATTCATAACAGTAGCAAAATTACAGTTATGAAGTAGCAACAAAAATAACTATATGGTTGGGGTCACCACAACATGAGGAGGAACTGTATTAAAGGGTCACAACGTTAGGAAGATTGAGAACCACTGATCTTTTGAGGTAGGAAGATGCACCTCTAAGCTGGGCCACCCCTGCTGTTGGAAGCCTATATATAAAGGACATGGAAGATGGAAGCTCTCCTTTGCCTGCTTCCTCCCACAATTGTTACCAAGTCTATTTCTTCGCTGGCATTAGAGCCTACTTCTTCAGGATTCTTGTGTTGAGAAATCCAGCCTCGTGGACTGAACACTTATTGGAATCTCGCATTTTCCAAGGTGTATGTGAGTGTATGTGTATACGTGTGTGTGTGTGTGTGTGTGCGTGTGTGTGGAGAGAGAGAGAGATTCATTCTGTAAGTTCTGTTATTCTCTCTACAGAACCCTGGCCAATACACAAAGGGTTTGCAGTTCAAGTCTCCATGCACTACTACAAAACAAGAAACTGATTCTGACCTAAGGAGAGCAGTTCTTGCCTGGTTTTCTTAGATGAAGAAACTGAGGTGTCCAGAAGCAATCTTCCAAAGGCCATGTGGTTAGTGACAGAAGAATGGTTTCAACTGGGGCTGGTGAGCACCAGAGGCCACCCTCTCACAACAAACGTCACCTTGTCTCTAACAATGTAAGCCTTAAGAGGTTGGCTCTAGAATCACACTGCCTGCCTAAGTCACACTCATGACAAACTATGCAGACCTTGGCAAGCTATTTAATTTCTCCTTGCTCTAAGGCTCTTAATCAGTAACGTGGGTATGGTGACAGCACAGAGTTGTGAGTGAGGCAGCAACTAGAACAGATTCTGCACGAATTTAACATTCAACAGACATTAGTTATCATATTATTTCTAACAACTCAGAGTCCTTTCATTATTTACTATGTGTGTTTGGTGGGGGGCTGCCACAGCACACACGTGGAGGCCAGAGAACAACTTGCATGAGTTGGTTCTCTCCACCATGGTTCAGGGAACCAAGCTCAGGCCATGGGGCAAGCACCGTTACACACTGAGCCTTCTACCCAGCACTGAAGAGTGCTTTAAAAGGATCCTTGCTTAAAAACTAGGAACCACAGGCTTCTGAGTGTGCTGACTCGCCAAAAATAGAAACCTTATTTCATATTTTCTGAATTTCATTATTCCGAAGGGGACCAATGAATAAAGTTAGCTTGGAGCTGGGGAGAGATCCAGGCTGCAGGACTAAAAGCAGTCGAGATGATCCCTCCAGCCTTAGGTCCCTCCCTCAGCCTGCAGTTCCAGGCCAGCCAGGGGCTAGAAAGATGGCTCAGCAGTTAAGAGCACTGACTGCTCTTGCAGAGGACCCAGGTTCAGTTCCCAGCACCCACACAGTGGCTCTCAATCAGCTGTACCTCCAGTTGCAGGGACTCTAATGCCCTCTTCTGACTTCTAAGAGTACCAGGCACACAGGTGGTATATATACACAAGTTCATGGAGGTAAACACCCATCTACATAAAATAAAAATATCTAAAAAAAATAAAAAAGCAATGCTCCTAAAACTTACAGAGGCCTCCTCTGTGCTCAGTGTGCTAGGGAGGCTCTCTCAAATCTTTTATTCTTCAGACAACCAAAGGGGCAGGGAACCCTCCAGACCAAGCTTGGCTCTCCGGTGTTGACAGAGGTGTGAGGCAACACTAGTTTCCATTCCAAATGTGGTATAGACTTATCCCCTACTGCAGTCATGAACGGGAAATGGCATTAACTTAAGAGTTCCAAGCCAGGTATGGGGCTTCATGCCCATAATACCAGCACAAGAGAGACTGAGGTAGGAGAATTACCATGGGATGAGATATTTCTCTCAGAATAAAACTCCAAACCACTGGACAGGGGGGTAATAACTCAGTCCATTGATTTCAATTCCCCAAACTTATGCTTTCTTTTTTTTTTAAAGCCGGGAGTATGGTGCACACTTGTGATCTATACACCACAGAGGCCAATGTGAGAGCCTGTCTCAAAAGAATAAAAGGAGAGGGACAGGCAGCAGCTGAGGAGCTGCACTTGAGGTAGTCCTCTGACCTCAAGGCGGGCGTTGCACACGACAGCATACTGCCCAATATGTATTCTTACATACGTGAACACACATGGAAGCGAGGGGGGGCGGGATGACTTGGGGACTCAGCCTAGGCCTTGAAAAGCTAGTCAGTGGCACCTTCTTCCCCATGCCTGCTGGATGGTAACACAGCAGGGCTAAGCAGATGAACGGGGGGCCGGGGATGTTTTTGGCTTCCACCCTCCCATGGCAGAGGCACACAGGTCCTGACCCATTTTCTCCCTCGCCAGGTAACAGAGGACTCAACAGCTGCAAACCACTGCCCTGCAGTGGCCAGATCAGGACAGGAGACGAGAACACACCTCTGATCCATTGTGTTGTGGAAGTGCACTGTACATGGTTCCTTTGTTATCGTGACCTTTCATGTGACTTTTGAGACTGTACTGAGTGCTAAAGGTCTTCTCACAGCCGTTACTGGGGCAGAAGAAGGGTCTTTCGCCTGCAGGAGGAAAGAAGCCATGTTAGTTTCCTCAGCAGGCAAGCTCTCCCTTCTAACACAGGGAAGGTCTGAGCACGAGCTGTTCACGACTGAACCAACTAGCGCAGGCTTCCTCAGTCTGAGAACCCAGTGCTGAGGAACCCAGCAGCCGTGGCCTGGGCCTGGAGGCCTGAGGACAGCTGCCGCTGCCTCACAGCTCTCCCGAAAGGTTATGTCTGGTTTCATGGCTTCAGGGTGGATTCTTGACTTAGTCCTTAGATCCTTCAGGAAAGAAACACAGGCACTGTAGGTGAAGGCCAGGCCGACTGTGCTTGCCTTCTTCCTAGTCTTACAGGTCTCAAGAGAAACCTGGAGAGGTCAGCTGAAGGTTTAAAGGGAAAATGGAAACTATGGCAGGCATGGCGGCACACACCTTTAATCTCAGCAGTGAGGAGGGAGCGGCAGGTGGGTCTCTCCAGTTCTAGGCTAACTCATTCTACTGAGACAGTTCCAGGGCAGCTGGGCTATACAGAGCCCTGGCTTGAAAAACAAAACAAGAAAGAAAGAAAAGGAAAGGAAACTAGAACTCAGCCTTCACTTACCAGTGTGCGTACGGACGTGAGTCTTAAGGTGGTGGCTTGCTGCAAAGGCTTTTCCACAGCCATCGTGATCACACCTAAGTTGTTTAGGTAAAGACAAACAAAAGTCATCCAATTGGAGAGCTTTATCCTGAAGATCTTGTGCATGCACCCTAGAGCAAATGTTTGGAACGCTAAGATCAGATCAGTCACAGAGGTTTTAGAGACAGGGAGACAAAAACATGGGGTGGGTTGGCAAGATGGCTAGGCCAGGTAGAGGAGCTTGGATCCCTGGAACCCACAAGACGGGAAAAACAATTCTATCAAGTTGTCCTCTGACTGCCACACGTGTACTGCCACACACACACACACACACACACACACACACACACACACA
>LOJH01000192.1:29507-74106 GCA_001685095.1 Ellobius talpinus | reverse complement strand
TTTAAACAGAGAAGATTAGGACCTTTGTTGGGACGTGGGGGACTTGACAGGACTGAGTTGAGGTCCCAGACTTACTCTTCTTTGAAAAGCCTCTGCCTGCTCTACTGTGAATCAGAGGACAAAGTTGTGGAGACTACTGCCTAGGATAAAGATGCTGCTGAAGAAAAGGCAGTATTATTAAGACAGGTCAAAAATAAAGGCTCTCACTGTACAGATACACAGCCTCCCTGAGTGTCTCAAATCTCAAGCACCTTTCACAGAGTGTCTTTCTTTTTTTTCAATTATTTTTATTGCATTTTTAAATTCTGGGAGTAGGATGCATGCCCCCCTCTGTGTAGGTCTTACCCACTGAGCAACCTTGCCAGTCCAGAGTGGCTGTCTTGATTTGGTAGACATTACACTGTTCGGCCTGACATACTGGAGAGTGGAGGGCCCTCGGAGCAGCACAGTACATGCAAATCTTGGCCTTGCAAATTTTGCAGCAAACACCACAGCAAAGCCCTCATGGTGCCATGCCCTGTGCACCAGCTGCCTGGGGCCCTAACCAGATGTGTGTATAGAATGAAAGATTATACTCTGACTTAAGTAAAACAAAGAATCCATTTTGCTTTTGTAAGTCTGAGAGAATTTCCCATGCTGATGAAAGAAGGAAACACACCACAAAGAGAATCCCAAATGGCTGCTTCCTGCTCCAGCCTTGGCCGAGCACTCTAATGTGCCCCAAAGGGAAGAGACCCTTAGCAAATAATACTTCACATTTAGTGAGACAGAGACCCAGCTTCCTTTGATCCTGGGGTCAGCCAGAAAACTTCACGGGAGGGACTGGGGGTAGAACAGCAATGCCTTCTGGACCACAGCTGACACTCAGCTCAGACTGGAGGAAATTGGAGTGGGAACCGGGACAATGTCAGTGTGAGGAGCAAATGGAGGGGCAACAAGTAAGGAAGGCTCCAGAGTGCACTGGGAAGAAGACAGTTTGTCCAGTGCTGGAAACCCACCACAGGGAACACTGCACATGGCAGAGGGTCAGTGTCTCATACAGAGGTCCTAATGCAGGAATTTTGTGTTTTTTTTGTTTTTTTTTTGAAACAGGGTCTATGTAGCCCTAACTGAACTGCCACTGTGTAAATCAAACTGACCTTAAACTCACAGAAATCTGACTGCCTCTGTTCCCCAAGTGCTGGGATTAAAGGCTTGTGCTATATCATACCTGGCTCTGAAGCAGTTTTTAGAGATAATTGTGAATGTGCCTGTTAGCAGTAGGCAGAAAACACTAGAATCCAGCCTGCTCATGCCTACTGCACCACAATTCTGTCCTAAGACTTCAAAGTCTGTATGAACCCTGCACCTCAGGTGCTTCCAGGTTTCAACAGAAGCCTACGTCATTGAAACGGAGTGGGGTGGGGTGTCTAACTCCAGCCATCATGCACAGCAAGTGAATGAGCAAGTTGCCTTTGTCATATAAAACAAATGGAGGATCCACTTAAATACTCGCCCGGCTGGGGTCTCAGGTCACAGCAAGACCCTGTCTCAGGTAAACACGTAAAAATAAGATCAGGCTCCACAATGATCTAGATTTAATGCTATTTCAACAAAAATCACAAGACGCATCATAGATAAATGTAAGGCAACCAAGAGAACTGTGGTGATTAAAGTACAATTCCCTCCAAAGTTACAGTAGTCAAGACTGTTAACTGTACTGTACTGTGTCTCCACAGATCAAGGGAACAACAAAGAACAGAAAGACTGGCACCAACTTGCCTACTGACTCATAGATACGCAGAGCAGGCTTGAGGAAGGGGAGCTTTTTCATAAAGAATGCTGAAAACTAGAATGCAGAAACCAAACAATCCTAAACTATCTTAGTGACTGATTGATTGATATAGGGTTTCCTGAGAGTAGTATTGGCTATCTGGGAACTTGCTCGGTAGTCTAGGCTAGTTTAGAACCCAGAGATTCACCTGCTTCTGCTTCCATGCACACCACACCTGTCCCCACCCCCAGAACTAAAACATTACATTTATTTTAAAAATTAACCTTAGCTAGATGGTTAAAATAGAGGCAGGTGGATCTCTGTGAGTTAGAGGTCAGTGAAGTCTACAGAATCAGTCCCAGGTCAGCTAGGGCTACACACAGAAACCCTGTTTCAAAAAGAAAAAAACGAAACAAAAAAATTAACCTTAAATGGATCATGAATCTAAATATATAATAGGAAAATTTTAGGAGAAAACAACAACAAAAAAAGATCCTCATTACCTGAAGTTAGCATTATCTATAAAAGAAAAATTGGTAAACTGGATTTTATCAAAATTAAAAGCTGTTATTATATAATACACTTAGGATAAATGGTAGACATGACCTATAATCCCAGGCTTTGTGGGTAGAGGCAGGGATAGCAGAGTTCATGGTTACCCTTGGTTCCATCACCGGTCCAAGGGTAGGTAGCTGGGGCTACGTGAAACTTTCTTCGACAAACATACACAGGAAAGAAAACAAGGCTGGGTGATGGTGCAGTGTTTAAGAGCCCTTGCTCATGGTGGCTCACAACTATCCACAGCTTCAGTTCCAGGGGAGCTCTTTGTAAACAGGCATACACAGTTGCCTGTTTGTGTAAGTGCAGACAAAAGTTACTCATAAGATGAATTCTTTAAAAAAAAAAAAAACAACTTTTTTTTTAAAAAAAAAAAAGCCGGGCATGGTGGTACACACTTCTAATCCCAGCACTCAGGAACAGAGACAGGTGGATCTCTGTGACTTCAAAGCCAGCCTGATCTACATAGCAAGTCCCATTACAGTCAGTCAAGGCTTCAAAACAAGTAAACGAAGACCTACAGCAGATCTATGCCAAACAGATACAGTTCAGGGTCTTGGTCAGGTTCCTGTTTTCTTCCAGTTAGAGAATTTAAAGGAGCCAGGAGAGCAGACACCACACCATTTATATGTGGGAACTTGGTAGATGGCAAATCCCATTTCAAATTAATGGGGGAGGGATGGTTGTGATATTTATAGACATGTTTTGCCCGTAGCTTATAACTTCTTCCCGCGGTAGCACAGACACTGGGATTTATCTTCTTTAAGGCAAGTCAGGGATGCTAACCTCTGACCCTCACCACCACTCTACCCTGGTCTGGAGCTGGCCATGGAGAGATTCTATGACTTGCCTTGTCTGAGTAATAATTAGAAAGGAAGGAATTCTGCATGGAGGGGCCATGAACAACTGGGAAGGGCAGGCCCGGCTGGGTTTCCCCACTCCGTCTGCGGGTATTAGATCACACACACTACATGGCCGCCTGTACTACATACAGCCACTCCACTATAATGAAGTCTCCAGGAAACCTAGAAGAATGGGGTTCAGAAAACTCAGTATGTAGAGGCCCTGAAGGGTAATGAACCCAGAAAAAGGCACAGAGGCTCACCACCCCTTCCCTCTGCATCTCTTCATCAGCTCCCTCCATCTGTAATGTCTTTATAATAAGCCAGTCAGCAGGAGTCCTGAGCTCTGTGAGCCTCTTAAGGCAAGGCTATGGGGATGATTTACATAGTGGGTATCAGAAGCACCAGTAAAGCTGCCTGAGGCCTGTGCTTGACACCTGCTACAGGGACAGTCCTAATAACCCCCAACCACCACCCCACTTGTGGGTCTAATGCCATCTCCTAGCAGGCATCATCAGAATGAACTGAGCTGAGGACACTGGGCTGGTTGGTATCTGCCTCTGCTGCACAGACGGCCTGCTTGGTGCCTAGAAGACTTCCCACGTCCAGTGTCAGAAGTGACCTCTGTTGTGGCGGCATATACAAGAAACTGAGGTAGGGTCTATTTTTTTTCTACTCGACAACATAATCAAAATCTGGGCTGGAACTATCAACAGAAAAAGTGAGAATTGTATTCCCATGATCACAAACTTAGGCTGGGGATGGCGGTGCATCCTGTCACTGGCACTTGAGAGGCCGAGGCAGGAAAACAGTGAAGCCTGACTGCACAGTGAGAACTGAAGGAACAGTAACAGCAAACCAGATGGACAAGAGTGCTCACTGTACAAGGACCAGAATTCAGATACCAGCACTGCTCAGGGCACAGGCACAGGATCCCTAGGCTTCCAACTCAGAAACAAAACCAAACCCAAACACCAGCTCAGGTTCAGACAGAGTACCTACCTCAAAGAAATAGAATGACTCCTCCAGCCTCCACAGAGATACACATGTGTGCACGCGTGTGCGTGCACACACAAACAAACACACGGGGGGGGAGGAAGGGAGGGAGAGGGAGAGAGAAACAACGTAAGATAACCCAATGGAAGACAATTGTAAGCCTGTAAGCTTATCAACCAGACAAGCACTCATGTATCAAAAAGAGACTTCTCAGTTGAGCATAGTAGCACACATATTTAATCCCAGCACTTGGAGGAGGCAGAGGCAGGTAGATATCATCTGAGAATTTAAGGCCAGCCTGGTCTACAGAGTAAATTCCAGGACAGCCAGAGCTACATAGTAAGACCCCATCTCAAATGTTTCCCCCTGCAAACAAAGCAAACCAGGCTCCTCTAAAAATCAGTAGGAAAAGACAAATTAATAGGAAAAAATAGTCTAAGAATATATACCGGAGGCCAAAGGGATGGCTTAGTGGGTAAAGACACACACTGCCAACTTCAGCTCCTGGAATTCACATGGGGAATAGGAGAACCAACTCCTAAGTTGTCTCATCTCCATGTGTGTGTCATGGCACATGAACACATGGGCACATGTGCACACACAAAATTTAAATATATTTGGTATTTGTTCAAGGTCAGTGGAGGGCAAAAGAGAAATACCAGTTCACACCCATTTACAGGTGCTAGAATTTTAGTCTGCAGATTAGTGAGGTTTTTTTCCAAAGAAATAAAAAATAATGAGCCTGTGTAACACTGGTTGTTTATTCCAGTAGCAGGAGCAGCGGCTGCGGGAGAACTGGATCCTGGCTGCTCAGTCCAAGCTGTCCAGGAGGCAGCAGCAGCAGAGTGCAGCCCAGCATGCAGCCAGGGCTGCCTGACAGCTGCCATCCGTGTCCGTCTTCCTTTCCTGTTCCAAAATGTACACTGGGAGGGGCGGGCGGGGAGAGAGAGACCAGTTAAGAGGGGTTTGGAGCAGTGGCAGTCTGGCAGCACTTACCACACAGCAAGGTTCACACAGAACCGTCAGCTCCATGAGGCAGCACAGGGGCCACTGCATGTCTGCACTCATCAGGAGCTGACAGACCACTGTTTCCGCCACCTCACCTTCCCCTCAGCACCTCGTCTGACGTGGTCTGGAACGACCCAGTTACAGCCTCCGCCCTCAGCCCAGGTCTGTGGCTTTGGGAAAGCTTTACCGACTCATTTAATCCTGACAATCGGTGTTACTACCATCTACTCCCTACCTGGGGGCAGGGGACACATTGGAAGGGGAATTTGTAGGGATGGGTTACAACTACTTTGGCTGAGAAAGAACCATTAGTATCAGGAAGACAAAGCACAAAGTAGAACAGCGAGCGGCCTTTAGAGAGAGTGGCCGGTGTAAGGAGGGAGGGATATAGTAACACTTTCATATTGTTTATATGGAAAGGCTTATCCATTCTCCTGACACAATGTAAGAAACTTAAATGCCAGGGTGTGGGGAAGAGTAGCGGCTTTTACTTCCCGTTTTTCACTTTTCTTAAACCTAAAGCCACACACATCAAAGTGAAAAAGGGAGGGAAGCGGAGAGGGCCCAGCTCCAGCAGGAAGGTAACTGTGATTTTGGCTGCCTTGGACCCCTGTCCTCTCTGTAAGTGCTAGTCCTGGTGCTGACTGACCTGCCTGTCTCGGTGGCCCTGACCTGGACTGCTTCCCAAGTCCCTGTCAGCTACAAGTCCCACATGGCCTGACCCTACCTGATCTATGCCCCTGCGCAGCTACACTGGCAGCCTCTGATGCCAGGTCCCATGCATCCAAAAGCCACTACTTTAGTCAGATTCCTCTCAGCCCTTTTGCTGCCTATGGGCCCTGGATGAACACAGGGCTCAGGCCAGGCAGCAGAAGCCAGATCAGATTAGCAGCCCTCCCCATTAGAAGCACAGGGCCTAGAGGGCGAGCACCCAGGTACTTGTGACATTCTTAGAGCTGGGCCCCTGTGAGTACAAATACAACCCCAAAAGGCCATGACCCAAACATATGACCCCTCCCTACGTCTCCAGCAGCACTCAACATTGACCACAGCGGTGCTGGCTTTACCATTACCTCTCAGAGAACTGGGTTTTTCTAGGGAACTGAGAGCTCGGCTGAGCTGGGTCATGGAGGAGGAGAACATAGGAAATTGTGTCTGTTGTGAACGCCCAGGATTCCAGATCCTGGATCCCCTCGCTGCTCACCTCAGTGTGTTGCTTATGCTCTTCTCCCATCCTGAGTCCCTGTGTCTCAACTCTACTGCTCTCCACTGCTGCGGCCTGGTTCCTTAGGGCACCCTATCAGGAGAAACTCCGGAGGCTACTGACTTCTCATCCACTACACCGAGGTCAGCAGCTGCAAATATCTCCTTTAACACTCCTTCTAGGTGGCCTTCCAACATCTGAGCAAGATACAGGACTGAAGCTTCCCAGTCAGCACCCCTGCCTGCATCTCTCAGACATGGCCTTCATAATTCATCATAACCTTCACTGGGCCCAAGTCCATGAAGCCCTGCACATCTATCTGCAGGTGGCCAGCATACTGTGGTTCACTTTCATGGAGAAAGAAACCACTTCAAATAGAGTTACATGATTTTGTCCAAAGCCAGCTGCCAGCATTTCCATGCCAGTCTCCCAAGTAATCTGCAGCACCTTCTTACTGTCCCACACTTTACCCACCAACCGCATCACTTGTTTGCTCAGGAACACCTAGGCTCCTGCCACAGCACTTGGTCCTTTACTGCCCAAACTGTCCAGACTCCATGGATCCTATTGGTGCATAGGGCCTCTAATACCCCAGAGCCAAGTGCCCTTCCTTGCACTCGAGAGACCTGGATTTGACCTATCTGTCCCCAACACAGGCTGCTTACCAGCATGCCAAGAGCCCAGCCCCTTAGGGACACCTTGCAGTGATCACGGAAAGCAGGACCGGTAAGAGTCAAGGAACCTAATTCCAGGCACGTGTGCAGTGTAACAGCAAGTACCAGGCTGTGAATGACCCAAAAAGGAAGTACAAATTTCATGTGATAAAATTCTGTCTGCAGCACCAAGGCCTGTATTTGGTAGCTGTGGAACTCTGCGGAACTCTGGTCTCTGGAAGCTGGGTGAAGGGTGGCAGCCAGTGTGCTTGGAGTTTATATCAGAGAAATTAAGGCAAAGTCTGCCAGACACGCTGGCATGGCTCACAGGTGTGCCTAGCATGTTCCCCCATGGCCCAGACCAGCTCTAGGAGCATAGAATACCCAAGAGCCTGAAACAATCTACCCTATGCCCCAGGAGGCACTATGCAAAAAGGCAGCCCCCTAACTACATTTTCAAGACGCCTGTCCCTATCCAGCCCTTCTCCTTACCGCAGGAACCTGAGGCACAGCAGGAAGTAGTGTGGCGGGATGAAAGGAATGGTAGGTTCTGCTGGACTCTGGTGATGGAAGTCAGATAAAAAAAAACAGAAGGAGCCCTTCTTACGGGACAACTGTATACAGAAGGTGAGATTCTGTTATTTAGTTCTTGTCTCACAGTCTCTGGCTCCTAATTCCCTCCAGAGACAGAAACTGGGCTTCTCTTCCGAAAAGCAAATCCACAGAAACACAGAGCCTCCTCTGCCTTTCTGTCTTGGACTGACTAGAAAGAATGAACTCCCTTAGGGCTGGACGTGGTGGCACACACCTTTAATCTCAATACTTGTGAGTTCAAGGCCAGCCTGGTCTACACAGTGAGTTCCAGGAAAGTCAAGAGCTACATAGTGAGATCCTGTCTCAAAAAGCAAAATAAAACAAAAATGAACTCTCTGGCCTACCTCAAAGTAGGTCAAAAGAACCTCCTCACTCCGAGGGTCCTGCCCAATACCCTGGAGGGATGCTGGGTTTCACTGCTCTGTCCCTTTAGTCCAGTCCCAGCTGCGTGGCTGCCTGACAATATCTCCATAAAACATTCCAAAGGGCAGAGTTTGGGGCTTCTGGGCAACCTTAAGCTCGTGGCAGTTCTTGGACGTGTCAGACTGGAGAGGGCGCAGAAGTCTTCCATGGTCTACACATCTTCATCCCGTCTCCTGTACTGGCTTTTGTAGGAAACCAGCAAGGTGTTCCCTGAGCCACTCAAGCAAACAAATGAACTAGGACAGGGTTGTGGGGACTCCTGTTAATGGTAAGTTGATTGGATCCACAGGCAAAGCAAAGAGACCAAAACCAGCATCTAGAAGGAGACTGAGCATTCAACCTCTGGGATCTGATGCCATTATGGGTAGACAACTTGAGAAACAGATACGGGAACACCCAGCCTGGCATCTGATGCTATAGAACTAGATGCTTGCTTGTTTGGTGGGAGAGACCCCTGTGTTGTTAGAGGTCACAGAAGTCTGTACTGACGGGTGATAAGGGGACATATGGAAGGGGGGCTTTGGCTTCCTTGGGTATCCTAAAGGGATGCTGTGTTGATTGTTTTTGTCACTTGACACAAGCTGGAGTCACCTGGGAAGAGGCCTCAGTTCAGAAATTGCCTGGACTGTTGGCTGTAGTGATATTTCATTTGTATTTTAATAAATAAAGCTTGCCTGAAGGGTCAGAATGCAAAACAGCCACACTAGTTTAGCCATAGAGGCCAGGTGGTGGTGGTGGTTCACGCCTTTAATCCCAGCACTAGAGAGGAATATAAAACAGAAGGAGACAGGAACTCGCTCTCTTTCAGTCTGAAGATTTCATAGAGGTAAGAGCTCTCGGCCGGGTGGTGGTGGCACACGCCTTTAATCCCAGCACTTGGGAGGCAGAGGCATGCAGACCTCTGTGAGTTCGAGGCCAGCCTGGTCTGTAAGAGCTAGCTCCAGGGCAGGCTCCAAAGCTACAGAGAAACCCTGTGTCGAAAAACAAACAAACAGAGCTCTCTGGTGGCTTGGCTGCTTTGCTTCTCTGATCTTCAGGTTGAACCCCAATATTTGTCTCTGGGTTTTTATTAATCATGCTACAGTCGGTAAGTCTGAGGGCATTTTCTTGACTGATGATTGATGTGGGGGCAGGCAGTAGTCCACTGTGGGTGGCGCCCTTCCTGGTCAGGTGGTCCTGGATTGTTTAAGAATAGAGAACAAGCCAAGAGGAGCTGCATCCCTCTAGGGCCTCTGCTGGAGTTCCAGCCTTGGCTTCCCTTAGTGATGGACTGTGATGAGGATGTGAAAGACAAACCTTTCCTCCATCAGCTGCATCTGACCATGGTCTTTACCACAGCAATAGAAAGCAAAAGAGGATGGATGTCCTCAATCTAGGTCACAAACCTCAAGATATCATGTCTCAATTTTGTGGAAAATACTACATTTAGGATTTTGGAATAATGATTTTAATAAAACATATCAAATTGAATTTATATCCAATCATCTGCTTCCTAACCAAGAACCTTGGGCAGGTGCCAGCCTCCTTAGCCTCGGTTTCCTCTGCTGTAGAGGAGGGGAATATTGGCGGTCTGCGGGCCAGAGTTGCTGGGACAATTGAGAGGCCATGCATGTCAGAGCAACGCTAGCACACTGAGTCACTCGGCAAGCATCACTGAGCTATCACTGTTATTCACGTGACTATGAGCTTCAGGCAGGCTCCCTCCTAATCAATGAGAAAGCTCTTGCTGTGTAGCCCAGGCTAGCCTCGAACTCTCTTGCCTCAGGCTCCCAAATGCTGGCATGACAGGCATGTGCAACCATGCCAGGCAAGAGTAGGCCTCTTATAGGCATCTAGATAAGAATAAAGAGGGGCTCTCTTAGACTCTGGGGAGAAACTTCTGAAGTTGACAGGAGGTCAGGGGACAAAGCCACATGCTGTTCCAGAAACAAGGGGCCCCATGTAAGTAGGAAAGGACAGTTCCTGTGTGAGGGAAGAATGTGTCACCATGAGGGACGAGGGAATGAAGGCCAGAGCTGGTAGATCCATGGGAAGAGGACAGAAGAACATTAGCTTGGGGGTAGCCTTGAAATCAAGGTCTTGCCTATTGTCTTCCCTGGCATCAGCTCACACACAGCTCCACACAGTTCCCATCATTTTTCCTTTGGCCTCAATATACCTGGAGTCCAAAGTCCAGGTCCCACCTTTGGGAAGTCCAACTCTTAGAAGCCCAGGTAAGGCCCAGGTAGAGTACTTCCAAGGACAGTCAGTGGAGGGGATCTTACATACGGAGCCTGAAACAGGAAACCATTGGGAGGGCAGTCCAGGGGCTATAGCTCAAGAACACAGACATAGCTACAACCAGACTGACAGGTCTATGCTCAGTAAAAAAAAAAAACGTGCCTCACCCACTGAAGGCCTGGAGATCCTGGGCACCCCAGCAGGAACCCTGCTCCTCCCATGGGTTTCACCTGCACCTGCCCAGACCACCTGCTAGGCCTCAGGCTTTCAAAGACCCAGACTAGGCAGTAGCAACTGTGAGTGAACTTGCCCGTCCACCTCCAGGAACACACACCCTTTGAATAAACTCTTCTTTCTTCTTTCCATGGCAAAGGAATGGCTGCAGGGCTCAGGGCAGAAAGTACCCTGCTCTGAGTCAGCTCCCAGACCAGCTGCCTAATTCATTAGCTGGCTCTGCCCAAATTGATCCCAAAGACTCAGTTCAGGGTTGAGTCATCTCGTGAAAATACCCTCCTTACCCTCTGCCCCCCATGAGACCCCTGATCCTAAGAGATATTGATTGTCCTCTAGCATTCAAGACAATAGAAGGGCATAACCCAGGCCCTGGCAGGCCCATTCCTTATCTAGCTCAGACCTGCCTGACACCCCTTCCTTCCCCAGTTCAGGCTCTGGTTCAGCTCTGTCCTTAACTTGGATCCTCCTTGTCACCTCTCAGAATTGAGATTGGTGTTTTGTAATGAGTACCCGAGATGAGACTGTCTTGTCAACAGAATACCAGAGGGTTATTTTCCCTCTGTCCCAGTAGCCCTGTGCCAAAGTCAGAAAAAAAGGCTGCTGCTCTGTGCTCTCCACCACCTAGGACCTGCAGCTCCTGGGAGGAGCCTTCCTTGCCATCTCCAGCCCACCACGGCTCTTAGGGGCCTGAGACTCCTGCAAGCACATTCACTTGCAATCATGCAGAACCAGCCTTATCAACTGAGCACTGAGGCAGAGAGGGACCACTCCAGGCCATTCCCAGCCGCACAGTGCATCGGCAGGAACATATGAGCTGGAGGAATACAGACTACAGCTGGTGATCTTCCTTTCTACTCGGGTCATCAGAACACTAGAACAGGGCTATCTGAGATGTCTTCCTACATCCTAACTGGATTATGAGTTCCCTGTTCACACGCTGCCCACATAGGGCCCGAGATCCAGGGAAAGGTAGCAGTGACAGGGGCTGGCAGGATCCCTGCATATTCACATGGGCTACATGGCCCACAACCTAGGTCCTTACCTCATGTCTGTGACTATGCAAAAGAAATCTGACTGGCTCATCTATGGGTCTAGAGAATTTAAAATTAGCACAGAAAACACCAAAGAGGATTAAGAACACAACTCATACAATCAGCCATCTCCACTTCCAGCAGAAACGCCAGGCAAATATCGAGGGACACAGGCCCAGGAAAGCCATATTTATGGCAGGAGAGCTGCAGCCATATACAGCCCACTCCCATGCAGGTGTGTCATTAGTCAGTACAGCCAGTCCAGTGACAATTCCCAATGCCAAGGAACTTCATGAGTGGATCAGATTTTCCTAGGGAACACATCTACATATAATTCCACGATTCGCTATGTTCTCTAAGAACCAGCTGAAGCAAAAGCAGGTTATCCACCTGGGGGACACTGGCATGCCTACACAAAGCTGCCATGAGCAGAAGACAAGAATCCTCAGGCTTCAGCAGCTCATGGTTTCAAGTCCCCAGATGGAGCCATTTCTAGGAATAAGCCCAAAAGATAAGCAGGGTTCTGTCTAGTCCAAGACCACCCACTGGATATCAAGGGTACTCCCGCGGTTGCAAGGACATCACCAACTCGAGAGCTGTCCAATGGAAGGTGATATGTAAAACTACAGCTGTAGCCTGTTGTGAAAGCCGATCAAATATCTGTGATGCTGAGGTGACCACTCATGGGTATGTGTAGTCTAAATTTAGAAGGTGAGTAAAGCTGACTTTTGGTCTGAAAGTCAAGCCCTCAGCAACTAATCTTTAAAGATATCTTGCTTTAATACCCTCATCCAAAATAACTGAATGCAAGGACCTGAACAAATATGTTTACTCATGATCATTATTTACACTATTTGAAATTACCTAAAATGGCTGAAAGATGAACACAACTCAATATCCATCATGAATGAATAAACTAAATGTGGAATATATCTTCAATGGAATATTATCCATCCTCAAAAAGAAAGAAAATTTGGACACACCTTGCAATATGGATAAACTCTAAAGACTCACTACATGAAATCAGCCAGTCACAGAAAGGCAATACTATATGATTATGATTTCATTTATCTAAGATACATACAGCAGTCAAATTCATAGGCAAAGACAGGTTGTCAAGGGCAGGACAAAGGAGAATATGGGGATCTGTTATTCAAGAGGTACCAAGTTTCAGTTTGGAAAGAAAAGTTTTGGAGACAATGTCTGACCAATCATGTAAATGCAGTTAATGTTAACCATGTCCATAGACAAGGGTAAGAACATATTTGATGTTACAAATATGTAACTACACACATCCTTTCAAGGATCTTGAGTGGTATCAAAACGTACATTCTTTAGTGTTCTACTGACTCATGAGGCTTCCAGGACTCTTCAACATCAGGAGGTGAGGACACCACAGCTTAGTTCACAGTGGCGAAACTCTGGTGGTCCAGAGTCATTGTATTCCAGCAGCAGCCTTGATTCTCCTCTGGCCTGTACTCCCTGTGGCTAGCCTGGGCCCCAGTCAGTCAGAGACAGGTGGTTATCAGAAAACCAAGTCTGCTCTGCCTTCTTCAACGCTTGCCTGTTCTGCTTGTCAACTCTTCCAGACTGCTCCCCTCCCAGCACCTCCCAATGCTCCAGGGGAGCCCAGCTGTGACTATTGACACTTGGCTCAGTCTCCCCCTCGTATGCCCACTTCTCTCTTCCTGACACAGCTAACGTTGGAGGGGAGTCTAGAAAAAGAACACACTGGCTAACAACCCTTTGGGAGAAGAAACAGATGCTGCACACAGGCACATGCTAGGAGGAACAGGCAGAATCAAGAGAAAACACAACTGAAATCCCGAGTTAGGAAAGGGTCCTTTCACGATGAGCCGATGTGGGATGGCTGTCAATCCTGTATCACTTTGGTTGGCCCCATCTTCTTCTGATCAGTACGGCCCACATGGTCTGGTGGTCCCACCCTCGCAGAATGACATGGTGGAGAGGGCAGCTAACACATGACCTGTTATTATACTGTATATAGCAGCAGCAAAGATGTTTGGAACCAGAGAACCAAAGGGTGGGGGGGCATTTAGAGAGAAGTAGAACAGAAACCTAAAGCGAGCAAGTCAGGCCTGGTGGCTGGGGAGGAAGACTACCAAACTCAAGACTTAAACCTGGATTTTAGACTAGCCTGGGCAGCTTTGTGAGACCCTGTCTCAAAATTTTAAAAATTATTATTATTATTTGATTTTTCAAGACAGGGTTTCTCTGAGTAGCTCTGGAGCCTGTGTTAAGAGGACTGGGGATATGGCTCAGTAGTAGAGTTTGCCCAGCCTCCAGGTGGCCTTGAAAATAAGACGCTACAATGGGCAGAGATCACTAAGGAGGAAGCTGCTGGCTCTTACTGCTGGTGTCCAGGCACAGAAAGGCACAGGCGGCTATTATCAGCAATGTCAGCCTGACTCATGCACAGCGCCAGCCCCAGGAGTCTCATTCAAACAGTATCTGCCACATTCTCCAGGAGAGCAAACACAACCTATCATTTCTAGTGAACACAAAGCAGGTTTTATCTTAGGTATATAGACCACAACTGGCTTCTACCAGGAACAGATTTCCAGGTTACTAATTAACAGCTCCCACAGATGTATTTATGCAAAAACACTCCAGGCTGTTTTCTTCCTCGACCAGCAGACATAATTATATGACAGTAAAAATAGCTGCTTTCTCCTGGGTGCAGTTAGAGCTCTGAGGTCAAGAATGGGACAGGATGACATTGTCAATGGATATGATGGAATGGTACAGACCTCACTAGTAAGAGCTGACTGGCTCGTGCCTCACCTCTGTGTAATGAGCACAATGCCCGGAGTTAGAGAAACAAAGATTGTCCTTGCACATCTGGGAAGATCAGTTTGGGGAGCACTGTTAGTCACAAATGCTGTTGTTTTCCCCGTGACAAGCCAGTATCTACCTGAAAGTCAATGACAAAGGGTCCTGAAAACCACTCCCTTGCTCACACACACTGTCAAAGGAGAGGCCAGAGGTTTCCCCAGTGGAGAAAGGGAGAGAGAGGCGGTGTTGGGCTTTTTGACTGGAACTCTTCTAGCCCAGGAGACAGAGCCAGTATTTAGAGAAACACCTCCCATGATCAACACTATCATCTGGCCAGCTAATCACTGAGGCAGTTAAAACAGCCACCACCATCACAGTCCCACTGAAACAGGCTACCAGTCTCTGCCATAAAACCGTTTGGCCTTGGAGGTGAAGTAGGTAGGATACATGGAGTCTCCACTCTGCCAGGAAGGCTTGGCTCTCTCACAAACTCGTGAGGACGGCTCAGCTGCCCAAAGCAGTGGGGTTATTTATAGTCCCACCCATTTGGTACATGGAACTGGAGACAACAAAAGCACTCTGGGGGAGCTCAGGAATCCACCATACCACTCGGGAAGCCCACCGTGCCACAGACTCACCCTGGAGCATACTCTTGGGCACTGTGCAGCATTCCACCATCTGCCTATGCACAGCAGACCAGTATCTCACTGGCAACCAGCCCTGCCAAGAACATGGCAGAGAAAGAAGAAAGAAGCCTCCTGGAGCAGGGCACCCCACAGCCAGCCTCAAGGCCACTCTGAGGAAGCAACAGTTTCTCCCAGCTTTAGTTTCCCACATGTAAGAGGCAGAGTTCCCTCGCTGAGTCAATCCACATAGGCCAGTGTCCGGTACACATCAAGTGTTCAGTGATCAGCTGCTATTGCTATTCCCCAGACAGACACCCAAAGAAAGAACGGCAGAGGCCCCGAGGCTGAGACTTGGAAGCAGCATAGGCATTACATAAAGCTGGTAGAGCCTTTACATACTTCAATACAACGAACTAACTTGTTTTTGAAGAACCAAGAAGGGACAAGGAGACAGGTAGAAAAGGAATGAATGCCAGGTAGCTGGATGACAATCCAGAAAGGCCAGGAGTGCTGCCTCCCAATAAATAAAATTCATAACCACACACAGTATCCTTGGTACTTGTGCCCACAGTACCAGAAGGCTGTAGCTAGCTGACATTACGAACCTTTCTAGTACCCCTACCCTCATCACTCTTCTCTCAGGAGTAAAGGGGGCAATGATCATACTCAGGAATCCCTTTTGACCTTCAAGAGGTGAGCCTCCAGCTCCTAGTTCTACCTGGATAAAACTGCTCAGGTCTTTAATGCCATTACCATTCTTTGCCCATACCCTATCATAGGGAATTCAGTAGGCCTAACACACAGAAGACACCAAGTGAATGAATAAGCAATCTGCTGTGTGTCTGTTATTGTCACTGGAATAGCTGCTATTCAAGCCTCACTTGGAAGCAAGCTGCAGGTATAAATTTAGCTGGTTGCTCTCTGAAGAACTATAAATATTAGTAAGAAAACACCAAAACCGATCAGCCACAAGTACTCAAGGAAGACAGTTAACCATAAAACTTTTTTTTGAGACAGGGTCTCATTATGTAATCTAGGTTAGGCTCAACTCCACAATCCCCCTGCCTTAGCCTCTAGAATAGAATGCTGAACTACAGGCAAGTGCTAGCATGCTCAGACAGGATCTGGGCACCTGCATACCCTAACGTTTCTGTAAAGGGGCTGACGGCCATCCCTGGCACCAGGACCATCACTTTAGACTACAGAGAGATCTTGGGAGAGGATTATGCAAGCAAATGGAACTCAGAGCAGTGGTGGTGCTGAGTTGGCCAGGGAGAGCAGGCCTTGAGCCACAGAACGCACCTTCCCACAAGGGTCTTTTTGGAACCTTTCTTTTAGGTCTATAGCCCAGAATATCTTGCCCACAGCTCTAGGAAATTCATGGTTACTCGAAGGCTCACAGAGGGGCTTGGAGAGGAATTTGGGGGGACTCTAGAGTAAGAGAAATGAAATATAGTCCTTCACAAATGACCTATGATACACATGGTACATTATACAATCAAAAAATCATTCTGCTCACAAATACAATCTTATGGAGTTGTTATTTGTTTATTTTTTGAGACAGTCTCACTATGTATAGCTCTGGCTGTCCTGGAACTCACTATGTAGACCAGGCTGACTTCTTAACTCACAAAGATCCACCTGCCTCAGCTTCCCAAATACCCAAGTGGTGGGATTGTTGGTGTGTGCCATCAAGCCTGGCTTTCATAATTCAACCTTACACTCCCTCTGTAAAATCCTCTAAGCTGGGCATGTGCTTGAGAGTTGGTGATGTGGTTGTGTGGTAAGCATATATGAGATCCTGGGTTCTTCAAAGTTTAGAAAGAATCTAGAGACTATTAAAAATAAAATAAAGACATAAGGAGATTCTACCTTCAAGAAAAGTTCAAATGAAAGGTATAAAAATCTTTTCTAGGGAACTGGAGAGATGGCTCAGTACTTAATATCACTGTTTGTGTACAGGACCTGAGTTCAATTCCCAGCACCCACATGACAGCTCACAGTGACCTGCAACTTTGGTTCCAGGGGATCTTTTGCCTTCTTCTGGCTTCCATGGATACCAGGCATGTACATGTTGCACATACATACATGCAGGCAAAACACTCACTCGCATAAAATAAATATAAATATTAAAAAAAACTTTTCTAGGCTGCTCCTATGGTCTCTGGGAAGGGGTATCTTATTAGTCAAAGGGGGAAAGGTCTGATGCCAAGGAGCCCAAGAAGGAACCTGGCTGTACCCCAAGAATAGGAAATTATGAGAACATGTGCAGTCTGCCCTTCCCCCATGCTTCCAAAGCTCCTAATGTCTGAAATGCCAAGAGTGAGTCAGACCCACCCTAGGAGGGGGGATCTTTTCCAATCAGTATCCCAATCTAAATGCATAAGCCAAGCCTCCACAGCAGGGAAGGAAAAAGAGGAGAGTACTATTGACCTCTCAAAACCTGGTGCAAGCAGGTAAGCCTTACCCTAAGAGTTGATAGGAAAATATTCCCTGGAGAGTAGACCTACTCTTCCAGAGAGCCAAGGTAAAACAAGAGGATAAGGGCAGTGACTCGAATATTGTCAGAGTCCATTCACTGGGTCTGTTTCTGTGAACCCCAGGTCCCTGCCAGCTTTTCCACTTAGCTCAGATGGAAGGCAGGCCTCATCAGTTCTGTATGCTCAAGGTCCAGCTCTTATAGACAGACACAAGCTCACTGGATTTAGGTTATGTTTAATATACTTGGCATAGTCCATTGAAGTCAAATCCAAGTCCCTTACCCTCTCTGTGGCTCAGTTTCCTCTCCTGAAAAATGGCTACATTTATAGCAGCAATCTCTTAGGATGATTATAAAGATTATATGAGTTATTCTTTCACAAGCAGTTAGTACAGTGCCTAGCACAAAATGGAAGAAAAATCATGACTGTTATTGTTATTATTCTTTCAAAATTAGTCAAGAGTTAAAAGGAAAAGCAATCTTTCCATACGCTGCTTTGCGATTAAAAAACAAAGAACAACTGGTCTTGGGGAATGGCTGAGTCAGTAGGGTACTTGCTGTGCAAACAGGAGGATATGAATTCAGAGCCCCAAGACTCACATAAAAAGCTAGTTGATAGTATATGCCTACAACCCCAGCACTTGGAGATGGTGATGAGCAGACAGATCCTGGGGGCTTGCTGGCCAGTCAGTCTAGCAGAAACATGAACTCCAGGTTCAGTAAGAGATCCTGTCTCATATAATAAGGTACAGAAACAACTGGGGATGACATCCCAATACCAACATCATAGGTGAGGCACATATTAGACTGGGGTGGACAAAAGCATAGCATGGAGTCAGCAGAGTAAGGCTAACATCTGAAATGGAGACCTCGGTATAAACTGATATCCACTCCTGAAGGCTCACATTCTCAGGGGCCAAGACACAGTCAATGTCAGCCTTGACAATGTAAAATGGAGACAGGAACAAGAACATCAAACACCCAGAACGCTTTTGTGTAGTACAGGGTTAGCTTCAGATATATTCCCTGGACGAATTTCAAAAAGGGCTGCATCATGGACTAGAGAGATGACTTGGTTAGTAATGCCTGTTGCCAAGCCTGACAGAGTTCAATTCCTGGGACTCACATGGCAGAAAGAGAGTGCATGCTAGTCAAAGGCTCTACCATTGACCCATCCCAGGCTCTTCCCCAACTCAGTAACTTAAAAGTCATTTTAAAAAATTGATTTTTACTATTTTCAATTATGTGCATATGTGTGTATCTGTGTACATGGGTGTGAGTGCAGAGGCCCATGGAGACTAGGAGCATCTAATGGCCCTAGAGCTGGAGTTATAGCCACCTTATATGGGTGCTGGGAGCAGAACTCAGTCCTCTGAATGAGCAGTACTTGCTCTTAACCACTGAGTCATCTCTCCAGCCTCCGCAAAATTATTTTTTTTAAATGGCCAGGTTTCTTAATACAAGAACTGAGGCCTGCCAGGCAGTGGTGGCACACATTTTTAATCCCAGCACTCGGGAAGCAGAGGCAGATGGATCTCTGTGATTTCAAGGCCATTCTGGTCTATAGAGTGAGCTCAAGGGCAGCCAAGGCTACACTGAGAAACCCTTTCTTGGGGAGGGGGCACCCAGGACCCAGAACCCAGGCCTAACCAGAGGCAGAAGCCCTGGGTGTTAGGAGAGCTAACTAAGCTGGGCTTTGAAAGAAGCCAGCTCTTCTGGCCACAGAGAGTTCTGGATTCGGTTTTTACACTGCTACTGTCTGCCAGGCTAAGTCCTCACTCAGTAGTGCCGACACCCATCCTTGCTGTTTCCTTTGTCAGCAGCCTAATGAGAATCATCCTGTGGCATAGCCCAAACTGTAGAGCATCTCAACTCTGGGAAGCCATGAGACTGGTAGAGGGCAGACTTTGAACAAGGCATCATTTCCTAGGGAGCCACGTCTCCTGAAAGTGACTTCCATGAAAACCCAAGGGAGACTTCAGTTGTAAAGAGGTCTTCCTCAGGTTTCCAATATGGCTAACCACACTGGCCACTGGGCAGATGATGCTCGGTGGCTTTGGGCATTGTGCCACATGGGCAGCTAGTGTGACAAGAGCCACATTGCTCTGTGCAAGCCCTCAAGCAGAGGTCCTTGAAGTTCAGATAATGCCTTATTACTATTCAGAAGGAAGTATCTAGGGGAGCTTCCTGTCACCCCGGGGTCCCCAGAACTAATGACCTGAAGCACTGGTCTTGCTCAATAGAGTGAAGCTGGCAAAGAGAAATTCCAACAGTGTGTGCTCAGCCAGTCTTCCTGAGACTGACCCACGCCATCTAGCCCACAGCCTAAACTTCCTTGTTTGTGACTTTTCTTTGCCCACCACGCCAGAGTCCGCACTGTTTCTACTGGCCTAATTAAAAAATAAAAATAAAAATCTATGTGAAAAGTGAAGGATATGTGAGCACTGTGTTCTCAAGACAAGGTAGAGTGATATTTGAGCAGAAAGCCCAGGCTGTATGTGGGTAAAGGGAGGCTGGGAATGCAGTGAGCAAACTGGTCTTGGCAGCCCAAGCCTGCTTTCAGCCGGCAGGTAAGGATATACCCATCTGCTAGCCAAGGAGTCTGCAAGGGCAGTTGTGTTTTCATACTCCATTACCTCCGAGTGCTGGGCAAAACAAGAAAAATGGAGCATTGTGTATAAAGTACAGGACCGAAGTACAGCATGTCTCTGCTCCCCCAAAGGGGAAAGAGAGGCCATCTTTAGGAGTCTGTGGTCTCCTGAGGTCCTCATAGCTAGACTGTCTTTTTTTCTATATTTGGAGACAGGGTTTCTCTCTGTAACCCTGGCTGTCCTGGAACTCTCTGTAGACCAGGCTGATCTTGAACTCAGAGGTTCACCTCCCTCTGTCTCCCAAGTGCTGGGATTAAAGCCCTGTGCACCAGATTTGACTGCCTTTACATAACCCACAGGTCTAAGAGACTCAGCACAGTTACCAAGGAGACCACCCTTAGAGTGCTGGGCCTAGCTGGTGCTAAGTCCTTAGGAGACTCCTGACAGCCATTCTCACTGTCTTTGTGAAGCTGTCCACTGAGTGCCACCAGAGAGAACTCACCAACAAGTCCTTTACAACTAATTGTGTGCTATTGCTAATGCTGTGTTTAAAGACTATTCCTTTAATGCAAAAGGGCCTAAATGTTAACACAGCTTGAAACTGGACAGATGCGGGTTCTAAATCAGGCTCAGCTAGCTACTATGTCAGCAGACCAGGAAAGTCATTTTACTTTCTCTCTCCTCTGGGACTGCTATAGGTTAAGGAAGATGAGTGCACAAAGCACTCAAATAAGGTCTGATTAGACACTAACACTTGTCACCATCCCTGAGTGACAAGATGCATATAACCAGTACCTGCTGAAAGAGAGATGGTTCCAAGGTTATGCATTTTTTAATCTTTTAAATTTTATTTGTGTGAGTAGGTAGGGGACCTTGAGGAAGTTGGTTCTCTCTTTCTACCATATGGTCCTGGGGCTCAGACTCAGGTCATCAGGCTTGGTAGTAGCACATTTACTCACTGAACCATCTTCTCTGTAGTTTTTGTTTGTTTGTGCATAGGAGGCCAGTGAGGCTTTTGACCAGAGTCCCGAGAGACCACAGCAAGACCTTATAGCTTCTTTAAGTTTTTGGTCTCCCATGGATATTGCCATGTGCCCTGAAGGACTGTAAAGAAATCAGAAATTAATCTGTGAAACTCTCAGAACCAGGAACTGCAACAGGTGCTCAGTGAAGCGGCCACTGCCGAGGAGCCCAGGCTCCCGACTCAGACCACTGGGACTGGATCTCAGCTCTACCAGACCTTTGCTGCCCAGGGACATGCTGGCCCTTACGCGTCTACTTATCCATACGGCAATGATAACAAGAAGGCTTGCCTCACAGAGTTGCTCTTAGAACTAAATGAGTCTGCATATAAAAGCGGCCAACATACGTAACTAGTCAGCAAATATTTGCTCTATTATTTAGCTAGTATTTATTATTTAATAAAAGAACTACTTAATATTTAATATAAAAATGAAACAAAAACACTGGCCTAAAACTTTTTGTTCTAATAACTTTAATACAGGAATTGATAGCATCTAGGTCTCTAACCCCAGGTTTCATAGAAACTGAGAAATGAAGCCTGTCCAGTCCAGAAGTTCTATATAATTCCAAATTCCACCAGCAGATTAGCAGGCCACGGTCCTGTGCTTTTTAGGAGCTGACAAAATGGGTTAGGAAGGCCTTTTCCTTCTCTGGGCTCAAAGGCAAAGATCCACCACAATTTTTAGTGATTCCGACTCTACAGCAGTATTCTCAGGGGAAGGTGACTTGGAGCCTTGAAGAAGGTTTGGTAAGATCTGGAGACATAACCAAGAGCCTGCAGGCAGCTGGCAGCTGGAACACAGGGAAGCCACTGAACACGCAGCAATGACGCAGAAAAACACCCATAAAGTATTTCTGGTAGAGGGTCAATAATGCTGAGAAACCTGCCCTACAGGAAAGCTGCTTGTAACAAATACACAATGGTGCCCACAAGATAACAGCCTGGTGTCAGCCACATACAAAGGACATGTGCATGGAAGCAAGAACTGCTCAGGAAATAACATGAAAATGAATGGCGATGATGGGGTATCTGGAGCATAAGTGGAATTTTTTAAAGTTCTGGGGCTATTATTAGTATGTTATGAGACTGAAGATAGTGGGAGCCAGAACTCATGGGATATGAATGCCCCCAGCTACACCTCTGAGCTCAGATTCCTCAGACATTCATGACTGCTGGTCTTAACAATGCTCTCAGACCAAAAATGAATAAGGGAAGGAAGGAAATGTTCAGTGTTTTCTGCAAAATCAAGCTGGGTTTAACAACTTAAAAAGGCTCCTCCAGTTTCCGTCTGCGCTGTCCTACATTACATTACTTGTCCTCTCTCTGCATATTTTTAGATTTTTTTGAGACAGGATCTTTCTATGTAGCCCTGTTTGCCCCAGAACTTGTCATGCAGAGCAAGCTGGTTCTGCCTCTGCCTCCCTACTGCTGAGATTAAAGACATGCACCACCATGCCCAGCTAATTGCTCATTTTAAAATCACTTTCAAATAGTTACCAGGGAATCTGATGGTTAATTAAACTGGACAGGATCTACCATGGTGCTTTTAGATCAGTGAAAAGAATTCTATAACTAAAGGCAAGGTAATTAAAACTCTGAATGAAGACAGCAGAGTGAAGGACAGAAACCTAACTCCAACAGGGAGGTAACTACAGTCATGTAAAGGACCAATGCCACAGACCCCATGGGAAAATGCAAAGCCTTCCCCACCCCCAGGCTCAGAACGGCAAAAGCCTTTCTCTGGTCCAAGTGTGAATGTTTAGGAAAAAAAACTACCAGCTATGGCTTCTTCCTCCCAGATGTTTACAAAGACTAGCCAATTCCTCCCACTGTGCTGTATTCAATAACCATGCTGAGGTTCCAGGTTGTGTGGTAGTTGGAGCCATTATATCAGAGTGTACTCAGTCCATCTGACCCTAGCATTGCTGTATATACTTCTGTCTTTTCTTCATTCCTAGTCAGGATATGAACACAAAAAAGTCACAGGGGCTACCTCTATCTAGCCAGTCAGAGAGGGGTGAAGGATGTCTCAAGCAACACAGAGGAAACAGTATTTATAAAAGCTCAGTAGGAATGGGTGCCTAGTGAGACCAAGAAACAAAAACATCCTGAAGCAAGATAGACCAGGACAGGTCTCGGTCTTTTTGAATGCTGGCTATTACTCTAAGATTAGAAAAGAATTTGACAGAAGACTTAAATGCTGTTTTATATTCACCTCCTCCCACCTGTCACACACAAGTCCAGGCAGTGGGTGGAGCCCCCACCTTCGGAGGGCAATGGAACACTGCAAGGAGGAAGAGGGTTTCCTTCCACATCCAGGACCAGCAAGTTTCTCTGGTGCAGAGGAAGTCTCTGAGATGGCTGGAAGGATGAGCTAGGGTCGGAGCCCCTATCAAGTGCTACAAACCCTGGGAAGAGCCCATAAGCAACCTGTCTTCTTCCAGTTGAGAGGAGAGAGCAGATTGTCCTGGTGGTCACCAAGAGCTTCATGTCTCCTTGCTAGCAAAAGGATGTGTCCAGACCCTGTGACATGCCCAGAAATGATCTTAAGAGATGTTGTCTAGGCCTATATAAGACCCAGGAGAACTTTCCCAAAGGATTCTACTATACCATTTGAGCATTGGCACACTTGAACTGATGTCCCTGGATAGGAGTTAAGAGATAGGAAGGCAAGGGCCAGAGAGATGGCTCAGTGGTTAAGAGCTCATAATGCTCTTCCTGAGGACCTGAATTTGAGCCATCAGGTGCCTTAAACTGCCTGTAAGTAACCCCAGCTCAGAGGGATCTGACAACCTCTGGCCTCTGTAGGTACTCTCACTCATGTGCACAGACCACTCCCCATACAAATAACTAAAATAATAAAAATAACTCTTTTAAAGAGAAAGAGAGGGTGTGTCTCTTCCTAGACTTCTACCCAGCGTAGCAGAGATGTCATTGAGGGAAGAATTTTAAGGATCCTGAACATGATAAACTAAGGATCCACTACAGAGGGTATTTTGCACAGCAGCCAACTCTTGCTATTGAGAAAGGGACAATGATGAGCTAAGAGACCAAGGAGGAAGCAGTGCTGGAGGCACAAGGCACACCAAGCACAGCCCACAGCCAGATCTAGAGTAGAAAGGCAACAATGGAGGGAGCAGAATCCAAAGGAACTGGCAGCCTATCCTGGAGGGGGTAGAACAGCCAAGGCAGTGTCTGCAGAGAGCAGGCTACAAGCCAGATACTGCTATCAGATGCCTGCTTTGCCCCTGCTAGCTCGCATCTTCACAAACCAGCTTCTTCATGAGGCTCCACCTTCTACAGGTTTAACTGTCATGCCGATGAAATGATAAGGATATGTATGCAGCGCTCAGCACCAAGCCTGATGCATGATGTAGCCCAGTAGGTTCAGTCCAAATAAGACCAGAGGAAAAGGGAAGGCCTGAGAGAGGAGTGCACAAGACACCCGAAGGGTGCTCAGAGTCCAGCAGTAACCCTGGCATGAAGAAGCCCCTGCTGGGTATGGTGGCACATGCTTTTAGGTCAGCCTAGTTTACATAGTGAGACCCTTTCTCAAACAACAACAATGAAAACACACACAAGGCCTAGCCTTCAAGGAGCTTATATTACATGGGGAAAGGGACAGCCATGATCCAGTAAACAGTGTCAGGGAGGGGAAACAGGTGGACAGACAGGGGCATTAGGGGCTAGTTTGAGTACTGTACACAAAGGACTAAGGGAGAAAGAAGCAATTGGAAGGCCTTTCTACCTAGAAAAGGTCAGCAAGAACCGAGAGAGAGCAAGGCTGTACAGCAGACGAAGCCTGGAGGATAGGAACAACCTATGCAAGGGTCTGTAGTGAGGCCTGCCAAGTGCCCAGGGTGGCCCCAGAAGAGCAGAGCAAGCAGCAGCCAGCTCACAAAGGGCCTTGCTGGGTATCTGAGTAAAATAGAAGCTACTTAGGGGTCTTGGTAGGGAATACACAGCAGGGGTACAAAGGAGGAAGACCAGCTAGAGGCTATGATTACAGGTGAGGTGGCTTGGGACCACTCCCTTTGCCCCAGGCCAGTGGATCCTGTAGGGTGATGGGGAACTAGTAATAGTCTCCCCTCCTGTTTTGAGCACTCCCTGCTCTTCCCCACTTCTGTTTACCTACAAACAAAAGTTACACTGCCCACGGATGTGTCATATGCCCCACTTCTGTTCACCTACAAACAAAAGTTACACTGCCCACGGATGTGTCATATGCTGTGGAAGGTGCATTCCTTTATTTTTACCATGGACCTATAATCCCATTTTTACAGGATAGGAAGCCGGCGTCCACAAACTAGATAAATGCTACTTGGAGTACTAAATCAATGTGGCTTTTGGTGTCACTACTCAGTGTCCTTGCTGAGAGATTCTGTCATCTGACACCTGGGGAAAAAAAAGAAAAGAAAAAAGAAAAAAAAAAAGAAAAGAAAAAGCCCCAGACTGTCCAGGCTGGAGAGGCTTCTCAGGGAACGAAACTGCCTGACGGGATGACAGAAGGCGTGAAAGCTCTCGCAGTGCAGGCTGCAGCCCCACACCCAGGATGATCAGCCAGCGATGTCAGAAACATCACATTTCCGTCCCTTCTATCCTCACACTAACTGATGAAAGCAGGTGAGACCTCAAGAATGGAGCACACGAAGAGAAACATGCGTCTCCATCACTCCCCACAGCTCTTACTCACTTTTTATTAGCCTGGAAAGGCAACCCCAGAAAATACACTCCCTTCCCTTCCCTCAGATTACAAAAGACTGAAATGGGGTCAATGTGAGGTTCCCAACTTAGAAACCTAATTCCAGGGCCAACTGGGCTTTGTAGTTCCACATGGCATCCCAAAGGATACTGCTGTAAATAGAATCCATTTTTAAAAAAGTACTGTCAGATATCATAGTCCTGTCCTAGAAGACTATGTATAAAACCAGGTCTTGTGGTTAAACAGCAAGGGAAGAATGGCAGAGAGAATGGGGAGGGGCCCAGACACCTACAAATTCACAACCACCTTCGGAAACATTTCCATTCACCCAACACATATTTATTGAGTGCATGTATGTGCATGTCAGTTCTACATGCACATACACATCTATGTACAACATGGACTTAGCCCTTTTCTAGAAGAGACAAAAGAGAAAAAACTTCCTTTTTAAGACTTACAAGTGGAGGCAGGGCATAGTCAAAGACCAGGGAGTTTAAGAAACTCGCCTGGATTTTAGTATTAGTAAGAGAATACGAGTCTAGTTTATCAGATGCTGATTTATTTCTGTTGTCAGGAAACTAATAGCTACCATGGTGGAACACGCCTTTAATTTCAGGATTTGTGATGCAGAGGCAGGAAGGATCTCTGAGTTCAGGCCAGCCTGGTCTACACAATGAGTTCCAGAACAGCCAGGGTTAGTTACATGGTGAGACCCTGTCAATCAATCAATCAATCAATAAAGAGAGAGAGAGGAAGAAAATAAGGAGGGGGGAGGAAGAAGAAAAGGAGGAAACTACTGGCCTACTGATTACTAGATATTTTTGTTTTATGTTTGTGTTTTGAGAGACAGATTAGAAAGAGAAAAGGGTAAAAAAATAATTTCCTTTGGTGGGTGCTTCAGAATTTCTGGCAAATCTGTGTTGGATATCCAGAGCACAAGGAGGAAATGTGCTTGGCTTGAAATCAAAGCCCTCTGTTAGCCAGGAGTTATGGCTCACACCTTGCAATCCCACCAAGCAGGTGGAGAACCACTGCCTCAAGTCTGAGGAAGCTAGCCTTGGTTACAAAGCAGGACCTTGTCTTAACACAACCAATCCTTCCCAAACAAAAGGACTCACTAACCTTAGCAAATCCCTAATGGTTTTGAGGCATCAGTTTCTCTAAAAAGAGGGAGTTGGCTTAGTAAGAAATGATAAATGGGTCCATGTGAAACTCAAACTTAATAATGGCTGCCTAGCACGCTTGGGTGAGGACTCAGAAGCCGAATCCACGTACAACAGAAAGATCAATAATGGATTCGTGATGTTTGCTGTGACTCAGAACCTGAGCGGCCCTGCTGCTGTGATTTAACCTGGGGTCACATGAGCAGGACTCATTCCTCTCTCAGGACTGATGTACCTGAGCAGGAGTCATTTAATCTGGTGAAGATTAAAATCCCTTTTTATGATCTAACAGTTTACAGAACTCTCCTTAAAGACAGAGTGCCTATTTTTCGGTAGCCTTGGCAGGCCTCAAAGGTGAGCCTCCTGTCTCAGCTGCTCAGGCAGTCAGAATGGCAGACATCTACCACCAGGCCTGGTATCTGTTTTCTGATACAAGATTAGAGAAACTGTTATGTTCAATTTTTCACCCAACTGTTTCTACTATTTCATGTTCATAAGAATTTACATCTGTACGGGAACTCATCTGCCACTACCAGAACTGTGTTTCCAAAGACCTCCCATCCTGCAAAGTGACGCCACCATCCCCTCCCAAATCAAGGAGGGTCTACTTACTCTCCCTTGGAATGGAATATACACTAGAGAGCTGTGACTGCTTTGACTGAAAGAGTGGATGAAGGCAGGTGTAGGGGTGCATGCCTGTAACCCTAACACTCAAAACGGAGAGGCAGGAAGATTGCAGGTTGAAGACTGCCTAAGCTACATATACATAGCAAGAGCCTGTCTCAAAGAGTACGGAAGGGAGAAATATCATTCTGGGATTTTTGAGGGGTAAAATGAACATTACAGACTACTGCACTGTGATTAAATGTGGTTTGGGGGAAATCTGGGTGATCTGTACTACTTTTGCAATGTTTACATACATCTGAAATTATTTTAGGATCAAGTTAAATGAGTATTTTGTTTATTTTTAAAGGAAGATTTGGGACCTAACCACCCTGAAGCTTCCCACGAAGGGAAGGAAGGGGAGGGGAAAGCATAGGGAGAGACACCCTGCACCCAAGTGTTTCAACCACTCAGCTAAGATGTTTGGTCGGTGACTACTTAAAGGAGTTCTTGTTAAACTAAAAAGCTTGACAGACAGAATATAGCTGAACTGAATGAAATCTTTAAGGAAACTGAAGAAGTCACACACAGGCAGTGAGAGTGGAGAGCCCAAGGCTGGTGGGAAACACAAGAATAAGGGCATCTGGGTCCAGACTTAACAACAGAATCTTCTTAGCAGCCTCATAGCCAGTCTGCCTCCATGCTTCTCTCCCTCTCAGCCTCTTGAAGCGACACCGAAGAGGAGCAGCTGCACCTCTTCTCCGCAATGCAGGGTAAATCAAACCAATAGCACGACTTTATTTTGATGCAAAGTTAGCAGGAATGTTTATGAAACTTACTACAGGACAGAAAGGGTGCAGTGGTGTCTGGCATGGCCATGCAGGCCTCTAATCCAGCATTTGGGAAACCAGGGAATTAATAAGTTGAAGGTCATCCTCAGCCACATAGTGAGTTTGAGGCTAGCCTGGACTACATGAAACTCTGTCTCAAAATACAGACAGGGGTTGCCAGAGAGCAAGCACACTGTTATGGTTTGTGCCGCGTGGAAAAGGACTGAACTAACCTTTCCTGCACAGTTCTATAGAAATTACAATTATAATCTTTATTTTAATTGCTCAGCTGACCAAAATTTTCACTGGTAGCAGAAAGCCTTAAATTCTGGCCAGCAGGATCTGGCTGCCAAATCTCATATCTGATCCTGTGCGGGGTTGTCCACATTTGAGGTCAAGTGTGGCTGTCTCGAGCTTCCCTTCATCCCACACCCCTGCTCTTATTTACCTCCCCAGGAATCCTGAACATATTTCAGGGTTCCTTCCCTCTATGTTGCAGGAGGGTTTCTGCTCCCTGAAGCCTCTGCTCCCACGCTCCCTTATTTTCTGTTCCGATTACCACTTTTTATCTTGGACGCTGTCTTTCCTTGGGTGGTTCTCTGTTGCTCGTTAGTGATAAGGGCTGAGGTTCTGTCACAGGTACCCTTACAGTCTGGAGGAAAACAAACAGTGAGGCTACTTGAATCTGGGTACTGAGGAGCTAAGCTGGACATAAAATGAACACTAAATGAATTGGGGGAGGAGACAGTTTGAGTCCATTCGTGTATAGTGACGTATATGGGAGGAGGAAGTTCTCTCCTGGAGACGCGGCTGAGATGATGACAAGGTTTCATGCAGATGTTTTATTCTGATCTGCATCTGCATGTGTAGGGCAGGATGGGGCAAAGTGGGAATGAGGAGTGAGTGTGAAACAGAATTAGCAGGCCTAGTCCACATAGAAACTACTTAAGTGATGGATTTTTTATTTTTATTTTGCTGTATATATGTCTATGTACCATGTGCATGCCTGGTGTCTGCAAAGGACAGAAGAGGGTGTTGGATTCCCTGGAACTGGAGTTACATACAGATGGTTATGAGCTGACATGTGACTGCTGGGAATGGAACCTGGGTCCTCTAGAAGAGCAGCCAGTGCTCTTAACTGCTGAGAGTTCCAAACCCTCAATGGTGGACTGTTTAAACTAATGTTGTTATTGGTTGAGATGCCTGGTAGTCTTGGATATGAATCTATTTAATTCATGGGAGAGAATATGAACAGCAAAATATATCTCCTTCCAGGACTGGGAGCTAGTCTACCCAATGATGAGAGATGCTACAGAGTGCAGGCAAACCAACACTCTATTGGTGAAAGTCAGACCATCTTGGACCCAGCCACGCTGACAGCTGGATTAAATCACACAAGTGACCCCACAAGAGATCCCATGAAATAAAAGAATCTCCCTGCCTGCCAACACACAGAATAATAATACAATCACTGTTTTAAGTCGGTAAACTTTGGAGTGTACTGTCATCAATAAATAGTTGAAATACTACCTCGACAAGCCTCAGACTCTACCTCTGTAGTGTGGGGCTGTTGCTACAGGTTTGTTGTCAACACTGCACGAGGCTAACAGTGAGCACAATGCACAAGAAACACTTGTTATAGTTAAGAAAAGTCGTAAGAGATCCTAAACACAAGTTGCAGGCATGCCCTTTGGGAAGCCTTATTCCCATAGGTACTTCCATTTATGTGATTTCCAAAGGTTGGGTTTCTGAGACAGATAAAAGGTTTTGTTTGTTTTTTTGTTTTGTTTTGTTTTTAGTTTGGGCTACAATTTCTTACTAAAAATCTCTTTATTATTTATTTGTGTGTGTGCACGTCACAGTTCAAGTATATGAAGATAAACGGACAGCATGCAGGTGTGGGTTCTGGGTATCAAACAAGCTGTCAGGTTGGCAGCAAACTCCTTTGCCCACTGAGCCATCCTGCAGACCCTTTACTACAAGGCCTGAAAAATGAACTATGTATCATAAACAGATGACGAAAGAAAGTTCTTAGATTAGCAACTTGGCCATCCATGTATCACATGCATATTAAGCCCTTAATAATTACCAGAAGTCGATTAAGAATGACTGAAGGATAGCCTCCTTCCTTTGAAGGAGGAACCATTTCTACCTGTACAGCTATTAACAGAAGGAACTGAGTACACACTTGAACTTCAGTAGGAAGAGCTGTAGGAGATAAATCTAAAATCTTCTAACTGGAGACGAAAGACTTAAATTTCCATATGAAGCTCAGATACTTTAATAGGACAGCATATGATTCTGACTGGAGATCCCAGAAACAATACCAAGAATGAGGAGTGAACCAGTTCCCCAAAGGTTCCCTCTGTAATGAACTCACCCCCAAAGTTCCAGTCACAGACCTGGGCCCCACCTGAGAAAAGCTGACCAGCTGGCAGTACCTGCTTTGTTTGGGCACACAATGAATGCAGGTAGTTAATGATTCACAGTCGCAGGGAAGGATGTTAAATAGCTTCCAGCTGCATTTGTGTATTATGATTGTTAACACTAAACTAACTCTTTTAATCTTAGGAATAAAGAAGCTTTCTTTTCTCAAAATGGCTGACATCAATACTAGTTAAAAAAAAAGAGAATCAAATCGGCATTTTCTGCATGAAGTTCACCAAACCTAGGACATGCTTGCTCTAGACAAACTGAATATTCTAAATTCTAAAATCATCAAATGCACACTAGAGAGTAAGCCTGGAAATGGCACAGATGACCATGAGTGTCCTAGGTGAAGGATGAGATGCCAGACAAGCACTGGGCAGAGACTACTAGACAAGCTGGACACTAGGCTAATTCCTTTCCATAGCCCAGTAAAGTGCAAACCCCTAACCAGACACCTTGGAGAGTACATATCTAGATTAACCCTAAAACATGACAGGCAGGAGGTCTCTCTCGGGGGTAGAGAACTTGTCTAGCATACACAAGGCCCTAGTTTTGCTCCTGGAATTATTGCAAGGATTAAATGCTGATGGACATAAAGCTTTTGGGAAACCATTTGGTATAAACCAAGCAGTTGGTAAAATTAACTATTTTTAAAAGCTGAAACAGCTATGAAAGTAGCTATTCCATAGACCAGAGGCTTATAAATAGTCACAAGACATGTATGCAGCACAATGCTTCTCACCATGTTTTATTTCTAATCCTGCACTGACTGACAGCTTTTGTAAAGTGTGATTACATGCTTGACTGTCAGGAATATCAAATTATTCTTTTTTTAAGCATTTTCTCTCACTTTCTCTCCTTCTCACAGGCCACTAACAGTTCACTGTCAAGTGAATTGCCTTGAGTCGCACTGTTCTTGCATACATGAAGGACTCAGAACTAACAACTGCACTCAAGCCGCAGACTAAACAAACTCAGGAAAACCAACTCCAGCAGCAAGACAGGAGGATGACTTGAGGGCCAACACGTTGACAGATAAAATAACCCCAATAAGCTAAAACAAAACAAAAACAGCTGCAAGAGAAAGACACCAATTGGTATTCTCCCCATCAGTGCTGTAGGACAGTGATTCTCAACCTGTGGGTCTCGACCCCTCTGGGGTCTCACACCCTGCATATCAGATATTTACGTTATGACTCATCAGTAGCAGAATTACAGTTATGGAGTAGCAATGAGATAATTTTATGGCATAAGGAATTGTACTAAAGGGTCTCAGCATTAGGAAGGCTGAGAATCACTGAATGGGAGGTAGCCTAGAGAGCAAGTCGGCCAGAAGTCATCCACACAGAGGGGCCAAGAGGCACGAAGGAGGAAGGTAGAACTGACTGGGGCCTCTGAGCGTCAGCACCAAACATCAATCAGAAACCACAAACGTCAGAATTTCTTCTTTGCCAGCACTCTCTGGTGGTGTGGCACTGAAGACATGCACATTCTCACAGTCACAGACACCCACCTGTGGTCTTAGGAGGCTCCTGAGGTCCACCCTGCCAGCCGTACTGCGGATATCCTTGATAGGGGTATCCCTGAGGAGGTGGGTAGGGGTACCCCTGAGGAGGTGGGGCTCCCATAGGCCCCATCGGCTGTTGTGGATAAGGTGGGTATGGGGCCGTTGGGCCAGGGCCCGGATATGGTGGAGGATTCTCTGGGTTCATCAGGAACCTAGCAATGCACCTAAGAGACAAAGAAAATAAAAATTATTTGCATATGGAAATCATTAGGAAACATTTTCCAGCTGATGAGATCATTTACCAAATGCCTTAAAGGTGTTTCAAAGACTGGAACACCTCTGGCCGTGTCCACCTGGGTTCATTCTCATCAGAACCACAAGGCTATTCTCTTACATAGCTGCTTGCTTCCCCTTTGTCTTCCTTTCTATTCTAGATAGTAGGCTGTGACAATGGAGTCAATCAAGTCAGTTTGGGGTCACCACCATGTACCTGCCTAGTACCTGTGGTCTCTTAAATAAATGTGTTGGATGAATAACCAGATATTTTGTTTTTAAATTCCCTGAAATGTCCATGAATGTGGTTGGACAGTTTTAAGATAGTAGAAAATCTAACAGCATCATCGACCAGAATAGTAGATGCTGGTCCACTAGAAAATGCTCCAATAAACAAGGTTAGGCTACAGTAGTGTAATAAGAGTACTAAGTACTAAGAGTCGGCACTGCCAGCAGTGACCAGACACGTCTCTGCTTTGGGTTCTGGGATAATATGGTTCTTTCCAGACCCACTGCTCTAAGCAGTGAGCTGCCCATGGAGTACACCAAGAAAAAATTTCCCTCAGGCTTCCACACTCCCGGGATTCTCTGAAAGACTCACCAGGAATCCTCAATTGTGTTCACAAGTTCCTGCCCGCAGTGGTTTGTTTCTATGAGGGAGGCTACGCTTCCTAGCCCCCGAGCCTATTAAATATTCTCTTGACTGGACTTGAAGCTCTGAGGGCCAACATATTGCTTCCATCATCGCTACAATCTCCACAGTGCCTGGCACAGAGACTTCCAGATTAAAAGCAAACAAATCATAACTGGGGAACAAGCCATACTCCATATGAGTCACAAAATGGCAAGAGATCTGCGATACCAGACTGCCTGACTGTTAAGCATCTCCTAGACTAATATTTAACTTTTCACCTATTTGAGTATCTTCTAACCCCAATTAAATACTAGGAAAGAGTCGAATAATTACAACTTAGTCATCTCATTATTAATTCTTCTCCAGAATATGGAATCAATATTAAGTGATTTCCTGAAGGCCAGAGCAGTCATAGGTTCCCTAGGGGTTTTGGATTAAAGTAACATATTTTTCTGGTTATCTATTTAACTTCCATATTCTTCCTTCCAAATAGTTACCAGATTTCCAGTTAGATGCCATCAGTTCTTCCTATAGCTCATATGCTTCAAGAAAAGCTCATCTTGTCCCAGCTCCAGGGGGGAACCTCAACCGCCAAGCCAATCGTGGTCGGCATCTCCCGTTTTCATCACAAATGTTTCAAGGAACCCAGAACTGAGCAGATCATAAAAGCCATTTCCTGGTCACTGGGACTGGAGTGACCAGTCTGCAGTGGTTCAGTCAGTAGAAAGCTCTAGCATGCTTACCCAAGCTCCCCTTGCCACTAATACAGACACACAAAGTCTATGAAAACTATGACCAACAAAATTACTGCCAGCCAATCAGCAATTCTGTCAGCCTTAAGACACAGTGGGCATTTCACACAGGCAGATCAGAAAGAAGGTGGAATTCCAGAGTGTATAACAGATCAAAGACTGAAGTCCAGCCTACCTAAGCTGTCTGTATAGGGTTTCTAGTCCTGGGAACCAATGATTAGCACATCAAGTAACAAGCGATGACGTATAACTAAACACACAGTAGGAGGTGGGTTAAACTAGTAGGGAGTAGGTATCAGTGCGGCTCAAATTCTTCTCCTGGGCAAAGGGTCGAAAGACAAAATGACTGCTAGAATAAAGGCATAAACCTAGTGGAGGAAGTAAGGGGAGAGGGAGAGGCCCTTGAAGGAAATTATAAATCGATGTTTGTATGGAATCAGTATTATAAGGGAATCTATTTTACCACATCAGCATTATGCCTCTCCCTTTAAAGTCTTACTTTTCCAGAGTCTGATAGAGACTCAAAAATCAACTAGTGGGGCTGAGGAGATGGCTCGGTGAGTGAAGGACTTGCTGCTTTACTCAAGTGTGAAGACCTGAGTTGGAATCTCCAGAACCCACATAAAGTCAGGCTCAGCAGCACATTAAATGCCTGTAACCCTGTTGTACACAGCCACAAACAACAGAAGAGGGACCTATTTTCAACAGGTGGAGGGTGAGGACCAACGCCAGAGAATGTCCTCCACACACGCATCATGGCAAGTGTGCTTGCATGTGCACACACGTGTGCGCGCGCAAACACACATACCCCTCAAGAACAAACAGTGAAAACCGTCGTTGATTTTTCCTGTTCTCTGACCTCTGTTATATGCCAATACGACATCCCATCCTACCCCAGGAAGCCTTTGCCCACAGTAACTAACACGACAAGCACTGCCCGAATGAAGACATAGGGAACACTGACCGCTTGTGCAGGAAGGCCGGTTAACCTAGAAATCAATCTCATCAACTCTCATATGGCCATGCCTTTATTATTTAGTTAGTTGTTATTTAGTTATTAGTTATTTAGTCAGCTAGCTAGCTAGCTAGTTACTTTGGTTTTTCGAGATAGTGTTTCTCCATGTAACCTTGGCTGTCCTGGAACTCACTCTGTAGACCAGGCTGGCCTCAAACTCACAGACATCTGCTTACCTCTGCCTCCAGAGTGCTGGGATTAAAGATGTTCCCATTATTTAAGTCATCAAAGTAGAACACAGTCAATGCAACTACTCTGCTTGAAATTCATTATATATGACCTAACTCCATTAAAGCTGTGTTTTAAGCTGATCCATCCGGCAAGCCTATGCTGTAATGACCATTTTCATCCCAGCCAAAGCCAAAGGCTATCCTTCCCCAAAGATATTATTCTGAGAACAACGGGCAGTGTAGAAGAAACAACGAAGTGTGCAGAACTGCCACACTCGGCGCCTGCTGCCGCCACACTTCCTGACTATTCTCAACCCATTTGTCTGTTTTCACTCCTCGCCATCCTGTGCGCTTCTCTTCCCAAGGCCCTCAAAACACTATTCCAAATGAATGCGCTCTTGCCCCTCAATCACGGCTCCTTTTAGTGTATGCCTTTCTCCCTTTGTTCAAGCAACAACAAGTCTAAAGAGGAAACAAAATCATCTGTTCTTGGAGACACACACAGAAAGCCATACGACTCCGACAACCATGACTCCCTCCCACATGCATGCCTGTGTTCCCCAGGCAGCCATCTTACAGGAACAGAGATAGGTCTATGTCCAGTTTCTTCTAAGCAAACACAAACAAACAACAAAAACCCACTCACAATAAAAGAACAGCAAAAGCCAGAGAGAGAATCTAAACCAAATCAAGGGTCTAGAGCTAGGATTTGAAAAGCAGGACTTCACTTGGGGCAAACCTATTATTGTCCAGCCACTAAAGAAACAAGCTGACCTGACCAAGATCACATGCATTACATGTGATTACCTAACACAGACACATGCATTACAAACCATGCTGCATTCATTAGCAAAGTACTAATTTTGAATCTGAGACACTGGACTTTGTTACTTGACTGGTTTCCCTCATAAATTTGATAAAACATGAGCCTTGCTAAAAGTAGAGTATTACTAAAGACCAAATGTACACAGTATGAAGCATTAAAGACAAACAGGGGCTTCAAAGGGAAGAGCTGAAAGGGTGCCACAGCAGGATCCATGAATGGACTAGACTGCCCACTGTTCTCCCCATCTCATTCAAGATGCACACAACACAGCCTCATTCACCATCATTCTGCAGTATGGTGAGACTGGCAAAAGCTGTTTGGGAAAGTGGTTCACAGAGACACTGTAAGGACTCATCAAGGCCAAGAAATAAAAATATGATTGTCTTGAAAAATGCCATTGTTACAATCTACCTGGTAGCTGCCGGCACTGCTCCTATGGGCAGTATGGTGAATACATTTCCTTCAGAAAAACTAAACAATCTCAGTGGTAAAAAAAATCAGATACCAGCCGGGCAGTGGTGACACACACCTTTAATCCCAACACTCAGGAGGAAGAGAAGGCAGATCTCTGAGTTCATGGCCAGTCTGGTCTACAGAGTGAGTTCCAGGACAGTCAGGGCTACACAGAAAAACCTTGTTTCAAAAACAAAACAAATCCAATACCAATACAGAAGAGGACAACAAAGAAATGACTTCTCCAGTCAACTATGGTAAGGCCATGCACAGAGAACTTCTATTTATTGCTTTATATATTAATGAATGGACAAAGATTATCAGACACTGGAGGGTGAGGCCTTCAACATAAAAACCAGAAAGGGCAGGGTGGTGGTGGTGCTGCCTTTAGTCCCAGCATGTGGGAGGCAGAAGCAGGCAAGCCTCTGTGAGTTCGAGGCCAGCCTGGTCTACAGAGTGAGTTCCAGCCAGGCTCCAAAGCTGCACAGGGAAACCCTATCTTGAAAACCAAAAGCAAAACAAAAACAAACAAAAAAGACCAAAAAGGGGTCGGCAAAATGGCTTGGCAGGTGAAAGAGCTTCCTTCCAGGCCTGATGACCCAAGTTCAATCCTTGGAAAGAAAGCACTGACTTTCACAAATTGTCCTCTGACCTCCACAAGGGTACTACATAAAGCAGGGAAAAGAAATCATAATCTACATACCTATAGAAGAAAAAAGCTACTCCGGTACATCCATCTCATTAGTTTATCTATTGGCAGGCTCTGTTTTCATTTCTGTGCGTATATGTAGGGGTCTAGTGCTAAAGATTCAACCGAGAGCCTCACACATGCTAGTCAAGCGCTCAACCATTAATCTACACCCTTAACTATCAGTTCTACGCTCTTGAAATACAACTGAATTCTGTGCAGGAGAGTTTAGGAGTTGGAGAGTTGGCTCAGATGGCAAAGAGTTTACCAGGAATACATAAGGACCTGAGTTCAATCCGAGAAGCCACATAAAAAGCAGAGCACAGTAGCCATTGACGTATAATCCCAGTGCTGGGGAAGAGCAGACAAAGGGATCCCTGGAGTTTCCTGGCCTGCTAGTCTAGCCAAAATGAGAAGTTCCAGGCTGAGAGAAACTGTCTAAAAAATAAGATGAAAATTGACAAGAGGAGACTTTGAGACAGGCTAATAGGATGTGAAAATAAAACAACTCTACTCAATGTGTGTGTGTGTGTATATATACACAAAACTGTCAAAGTTAAAAAGTAAAGCTGGGCAGTGGTGGCACACACCTTTAATCCCAGCACTCAGGAGGCAGAGGCAGGTGGATCTCTGTAAATTCGAGGCCAGCCTGGTCTACAAAGTGAGTTCTAAGACAGCAAGGGCTACACAGAGAAAACCTGTCTCGAAAAATAACATGAAATAAACAAAGAAGACTAGAAAAAGACATCAACCTCTGGCCTACCTATGTACATGCACACATGCATACACACACACACACACACGAAGAAAAAACTTGAAAGCTATATAATCTGCACAATTCCACATTTTTCTAAAATAAAAACTAATAAAAAGATCAATGTAATACAATAGAATAATCCTGGGCTGGAGAAAGCACAGTTGTAAACAGAGTTGCCATGCAAACCTGATGACTTCCACATGTCTCCCTCCCTCCCTCCCTCTCTCTCCTCTCTGTCTCTCTCCTCTTTCTCTCTCTCTCTCTCTCTCACACACACATACACATCAAATTCAATTCAATTTTTATTGTAATTATCCAATTTTATCATGTTTATTTATGTGTGTGTGTTGTGAGCATGAGTGCACCATGACACTTGTGTGAAGACGAGAGGATGACTTGTGGGAGTCAGTTCTCTCCTTTTACCATGTGGGTCCCAGGGATTGAACTCCGGTCATCAGACTTGGTGGTAGGTACCTGTAACTGCTGAGCCATCTTGCTATCCCCTAAATTAAACTTTAAAAAAAATTAATAAAATGTCAAGTCCTAACACAAATTCACAGCACAGTGACTTAATTTAACAGAAAGGCACCTCTGCGATTCAGAAAGGAAAAGACTGTGTTTCCAATAAAATAATCTAGATTGATGGCTATGGGGGGTAGGGGTGAGTCCTAGCTTTATATACAAAAATAACTCAACACATCATAGAACTATAAATAAAAGCTAGAGCATCACACTTTTAGGAAAAAGCATGTCATATGTTCAGTTTCTCTTCTGACTCAGCAATTCTCTTCCCTGATAACCAGTTATGCCTCCCTTAACTACAGGGATGTTTCCGAGGAATCAGAATGGCTACAGAGTCCTGCTTTAACTACAGTATTCATTCTGAGGATTCCGAGGAACTATGTCATTGGTGATTTACTTGATGTGCAAACTACAGAATCTTTTAACAAACTACAACTCCTACTGTATCACCACTAAGCAGTTTAAAGGGACCACTTTTTGGTATATGCAGTGCAGCTGGTGGCCCATGTGTTCAGCATGTTCCTATATGCTGAAGGGAAGAAGCTTAAAGGCTACCACAAGACACATACCCCAGAGTAGCTGTGAATTATAATTGCTCCACACTGGAAACAATCCGTGGCACAGCAGTTTAAACTGTGTGCCAAACAACAGCCACCCAGAAATAATAAATCAAAGAACTATCACTGTGGCAACCCGGTGACTCTCAGAGACAGGTGAGCACCATCAGCTGGATGTTATTCAATCACCACCACTGATGTTCATTCACCTGAGGAGCAAGAGCCATCAAGACTTCAGGACTCTCCAAGACAGACAGAACCTCCAGAATGGCAGAAATGGTCTGGATCTCGAGCTGAGTCATATTCTCATAAAAATATACAAATCCACCAAATTGAACAGTCAAGTTTTCATATTCTACATTGTAAAGCAAACAGATAAATACGTAGCTATAAGGAAAAAAATCTACAATCGTTGACTTAGGTGATGAAATCACAGGTAATTTTTAAAAATTATACTTAATGTGGTGGCCACTGTTAGTAAGTTGAGGAAATCAAGTTTTCTTCATGCTTTCTGAGATATTTATGCTGCTTGCTCTTTTTAATGACCATTTTGCCTCTTAAGACTTGGCCTCTTCTGATGAGTCAATTTTCCTTCCTACTTCCAATCTTCTCCTTATTAACTATTATCCTGTGTCTGTTCACTGCCATTTCTCTGCCTTGGCTTTTGTAGCTGTGACTTTTTGCGGTAACTAGGAAGATTTTGGCTGGGTAAAGACACAGGGCTAAATAAAATTTTTTGTGTGTGACATTCACACTTTCTCACCTTTGATCTTTTTATTGAAGCCTGAAGTCAGGATACTTCTAGCCTAAGAATCCTTCCAGCAACTTGTATAATTGGCTTTAAAGTTAAAAAGACACGAAGACATGATCTTAACCTAAAGGCCTCCATGTCTTTCAGCTGCCCTTTTAACAGGATATTTGTAAACAGATTGTTTTACATTCTAGGCCCTTCAACTTTTTTTGAATCTACACCATAATTTTATGTGTAGATTGTTGAGCTTTGAAAAAAAGCTCTAGAATGACTGGTTTTGTGCAGCCATCTATCTCCCTGACTTACAGTTTTCACTAAAATACTCCACTTCACTGTAACTTGGGTATGTTAGCCTTATGCTACTCACATCTGCCATTTATTCAGCCCATGAAAACTTCCGGAACAACAGCTGTAACTCCACTCTAGATTCCTGCACTACTGAGACGGTGTGGACAAGATTCAGTTCCTGTTCTGACTACAGAGACAGACAGACAGCAGCAGCAGCAGCAATCACAGACCAACCTCTAAGAGGGGAAACGAAGAGTATTGTGTGCAAGAGCAGACAAGTCAGTTTCTAAGCAGAAGTGATGATCCTACTGAGAGCTACTCCAACTTCACACATTAGTCAGAGGCAACAATCTGGGAAATATCAAAGGAAAAACGAAGTACATTTCAGGGCCAGATGGGGATCACTATGGCGAGCGCCTGTTGTGCGGAATGAGGCTGAAGGTGAGCACCATTGTGCTCAGGACACCGCTGTGCTCAGGATGCTCTTTCATATGCCTCCCTTTTTATAATTACCCTTTACTGTTTTCAGAAAGAACCTTAGGGCCAGGAGTGGTGGTGCACACCTTTAATCCCAGCACTCGGGAGGCAGAGGCAGGTGGATCTCTGTGAGCCCGAGGCCAGCCTGGTCTATAGAGTGAGTTCCAGGACAGCCAAAGATACACAGAGAAACCCCGTCTCACAAAACCAAGAAAAGGAAAAAAAAAGAATCTTAGAACTTTATTCACCTCTACTTGCCAGGTTACATTATGAAATTCCTACTGAGCATCAGGACTCGAGCCGGGCAGCAGAGAAGAGTTCTAACACTAGCTTAGGCTTTAGCATCAGGACCAGAACATCAGGACCCGAGCGGGGCAGCAGAGATGAGGTCTAACATTAGCTTAGGCTTTAGCAACTTCTCTATTAGGCTATCATTTCCAGGAAGGAAAATCTGCGCGATTTCTAATTGCAAAGGTCTCATTAAGTGGTCCAGCTACTCATATTAGACAAACTCAAGTTAGGAGGTCCCAGAGCCACACCTCAGGGCTCTACAATGTCCCTGATGATGAGGTACAAGCAGAAGAACCCTCAGTGGGAAAGTCAGGCCGCAACAGTGGATGAGCAGCTAGTTGAGGAAAGTGATCTCAGATGCAACTCCACTCATAACTAAAGTTTACTGAAGGATGCCTGCCCTCCTAACATTCCTTCCTTCCTGACATCTCCCTATGTTGCCCAGTCTGGTCGTAATTGAGTTCCTCCTGTCTCAGCCTCCCAAGTGCTGGATTACAACTGTTTCTCACTGTGCCCAGGTCATATTTCAAATTATATCCCAAATAAATAAATGAACATTTTATCTATTGAACTGGCAGACCTACCTTTAGGGGGTTCATCTTACAGATACATATTACAGTAGTATGCTAAAAATCTAAAATTTTAATATATGCACATTTTTATATATTCATAACAGCAACATAACACATACACAGGGTACATAGTATTATAAAAACCCATCATTATGAGAAGGCAAGTACTCCCAAACTATAGAACTAATACTGCTGAGAGCCTTCAAAACAATGAGACAGATGTGGTTAAATAACAGCAACAAAGCAAAGCAGCAATTTGCAATATAGCGCATTCACTTAGCTCTCGATTTAAAAATAAAATCTTAAGTCAGGCATTAAAATCCCAGCATTTGAAAGGCAGAGGTGAGCAGATCTCTGAGTTTGAGGCCAGCTAGCCTGGTCTACATAGTAGATTCCAGACAAGCCAGCAATAAGCAATAAGATCTTCTCTTAACCAATCAATCAAAAGTAAATAAATAAAAAATTAGGTTCTGCCAGGCACACGCCTTTAATCCCAGCACCCAGCACTTGGGATTAAATATGCCTAGCCCATATGGCATATTTAGCAATAAAGGTTCACAATGCCTACTGATTATCCCTGACTAAAAGTCGCATGGAATTTAGGAAAAAAAATAACTTATGTCTTAATTTATTGAGAAGAAAAGGCTGCTTCTAGACACTTCCAAGTACAAGGGAAATAGAATTTGTTCCACTAACCATGTAGGAACACCTGGCTCCAGGGCAGCACCCATAACTGCAGGCACTAGCAGGTTCCCAGGCAACCAGCCTGTTTCAGCCTTCATTGTGTTTGGTCCTCTGCAAAAACCACAGGTTGTCTGAACACAGGACTCCCTTTTGCTTTGAGCTTCCAGAAGGAGCCTCTGGGGCACAGCACAGCCCCTGGCCTGACAGTCTAAGAACAGCAGGCAAATCCACACCTGCTTCATTCTAGGCCCTATTTGGAGCCTCACTCAGCCAAGCGGCTCAGCTCTGGTCAGCAGCCCACCAACGTGGTTAGCCGAAAGCCTTATGGCTGGCTGCTCCTGCAAAAAAACATCCAGTCACAGGACAGCACCGGAACTCTGGGACTTCAAACAAGGCAACCCTCAAAGTGGAGCTGGAGGGAAAATGAGGCCCAGCAAGAGACAGGATCAAAAGAGGGGGCAGCAGTGAACAGAAGGGAAGGGAGGGGGAAGAAAGCTACTAACACAGAGGAGTTAGGGAAATGAACGGGGGTGGGGGTGGGGTTAGAGTACAGAAAGCAGGAGAGAGGAAGAACCCTGCCCCCTGCCAAGTTGAGAGGACACACTAGAAAGGGACAGGGCCATCCCTCCCAAGGAGCCTGAGAAAGCCACTTCCCAGGTCAGGTCCCCGACCAGCACAGGCCCTGAAAGGCAGGTTCCACAGCCTCCCAGAGCTTTAGAGTAGGCTTTGTGGAAAAGTTGACATCTTGATGGCTTAGTAAAAGGCTCCTACAGCTTAATGTGCTGGCAATTTAACTGAGCTCTCAATGAATACCCAAACGGCCCTCTTTGCTCCACCATGAAAGCTCCTTTTCTAGCCCTCAGAGAGAGCCGCAGCTCTGTCAACACAGCAGGTAACCCATGACAGACAACAGGAAATTTCAGTTCACACCTGCAGTGCCATGGATACTGACCACGTGAGGCTCCCAGAGATCACACCACCCCAGCAGCACTGCCAGCCTCTTCTGTCCTAGGCGATGAGCAGCATGGGTAACAAAGACTAGAAGAAACAAATGCTAAGTGACAACTTTCTGTCACTACTGACACCTACAAAGAGCACTCCACATGCAAAAAGATGAAGGACCCAAAGCAGCTGAGTCAAAGGAGTCAAAAAGCCTAGAAACTAATAGGACTGCCCTCGCCACCGGGGAAAACCTGAGTTTCCCAGGGCACACCTGCACAGAAAGGACAACACAGCACTATGGCATCAGCAAAGCCAGGCCTGAGCTTCTGGCCTGAGTTAACACAGAGCACACCATCACCACCTCTTAGGCCTCCTTATGGCAAACCACATCAAAATGGCAGTGGTTAAAAAAACAAACACAAAAACAAGAAAACAAACAAAGACAGAGGTTTCTATATTATACTTTTCTTTTCCAGGAGACAGTCTTGCCTGGAGCTTGCAATCCTTTTTAACTCAGCTTCCTGAGTAGTAGGTCTGTGTTACCATACACAGTTACCTATTCTCAGCAACTAGGTTCTTCATTTTGTGGCTTTCTTAGTATCGGACTGTCATACAAGTTTTAGGACAGGGTTTAGGGAGACTTCTCTGAAAGCCCGCCTACATAAACCAGCTCAACCATCCACCTACTGCCACCTGGAAAACTCATCATGGGTGACTCATGTATGCACTATGATTTAGAGAACATATACAAACAACTCTATTTTAGCTTATAATATTCACCTTCTATTTGTGGCAGTGGGTACAGTACTTTTCAACTTAATGGCAATGATAGTCTCCCTTGTAAATAAGATTTCAAGTTAAAAAAATGTTTATTGTGTGTGTGTATGTGTGTGTGCACTCCAGCACACATGTACAATATGGTACACATCTGGAAGTCAGAGGATAATTTGTGGGGGTCAGTTTTTCTCCTTTTTTTCCCACCATGTGAGTCCTGGGATCAAAAATTTAAAGTTTTAAGAAGATGAGAGATAGTTACTGACAGCTGCACTAATTAAGCCAATTAAAGGGTATAAGAGTTGGAAGCAGGGCAGTGGTGGCACATGCCTTTAATCCCAACACTCAAGAGGTAGAAGCAGGTGGACCTCTATGAGTTGGAGGCCAGCTTGGTCTACAAAGAGCAGCTAGGACAGCTAGGGCTACACAGAGAAACCCTGTCACGAAACCCCCTGCCCCCATAAAAAGAGTGTAAGAGTTGGGCTGGAGAGATGGCTCGGTGGCTAAGAGCACTGGCTGCTCTTCCAAAGGGCCCAGGCTAGACTCCCAGCACCCACAAGGCAGCTCCTGATGATCTTTAACTCCAGTTCCAGGGTTTCCAATGCCTTCCTCTGAACTTCACGGCACCATGCATGCATGTGGCACAAAAGTATACATGTAGGCAAAATACCCATACATATACAAAATTTAAAAATGAGAAGTGTTTGAAAAAAAACAGCAAGGAAGGCATGGAGACAGGACAAAAAATCACACATGTGGAACATGAAGCTTGAGAAAGACTTGAGGTTTCTTTTCTTCACCTGAAAACTTTTGCCCCACTGTTTTTTTGGTTTTTTTTTCTTTTGGTTTTTCGAGACAGGGTTTCTCTGTAGCTTTGGAGTCTGTCATGGAACTAGCTCTTGTAGA
>LOJH01000192.1:7396-29445 GCA_001685095.1 Ellobius talpinus | reverse complement strand
CTGCCTCTGCCTCCTGAGTGCTGGGATTAAAGGCGTGCGCCACCACCTCCCGGCGCCCCACCAGTTTCATAGCCACCGTCGACACTGAAGAGCACCAAGAATCATACATAACTCCAGTGTCAGCAGAGACAGAGGGCTGCAGCAACTGGGCTCTACCACTAGCTTGACAGTGGCCTTTGTTGGAAAGGCTGAGTAAGTCCACAGGCTACTGCGGACATCAGGAAAGCACCAAGAATGAGGCTTAATGAAGACTCGAGACAGGCACGTTCCTATGTCTGCTACTCGCATGCCTCTCCAGCTGCTCCTACCTACAGTCCTGATGCTGAAATAAACAGGGAAGAAGTCTAAGCCATTCCCAGGTTTCCCTCTCCCTGGATATTTCTGCTGCTCAACTGTTCACCATCCTGCCCTCTCTCTTGCCACTGGGCATGTCTAGGTAGTTTTCAAATGTGATATATTTTCTGACAATGCTCTTGGGACTAGCTAACAATTCTTAAGCATAAGTCATCAGGGAACTAGCAATAGGCATCTCTGAATAAAGCAAGCATTTACTCACTAATGAGGCATCAGGTAAAGCAAACCTTCCTTCCACCACAACTACCAACACTCCCTTAAACCATCTAATTAAGAGTACAGAAAGCTGTCAATCTGCCTGCTACCTACTGCTCAGAGGTCAGACTCAAACCATTGTCTCCCTTGCTTTAGATGTGAGGATCCTACCAGTTACACATATTCGGCTTTGAGGCCTAAATTAGTCCCATTGTCCCTCTATTTATGGTGGGGTTACATACAGACAAACCCATCATAAGCTGAAACTATCATAAATAAAAAAAGTGGTTAATACAGTAAACACCATAGCTTAGCTCAGCCTACCTTCAATGTGCTTACAACACTTAACACTAGCCAGCAGCTGTACAAAATCATCCAGAAAGCAAGTACATAATGAAGTACTGGGTGTCAGGTATGGTGAGGCGTGCCTGTTATCCCAGCTCCTGAGAAGCAGAAGCAGCAGGATCAGGTGTTCAAACCTCACCTCGGCCATACAGCAATTTGAGGCTAGTCCGTGCTAGAGGAGACCCTGCCTTAAAAATAGGGGGGAGAGAGAGAGGAGAGGAGAGGAGAGGAGAGGAGAGGAGAGGTGGAGGGCATTGAAAATCTGTAGTTAATTTATTGAACACTATACTGGAAAAAAACTAGAATGGTTATATGGGTAAGACTTTGTACCACTGAAAAGTAGAACCCTGGTGATCAGGGTAGCACCTTTTCACATTTCCCTAAAACTTCCTGTGGCTACCGTTCTCAAGGTGGCATGAACCTTTCGGGGGTGAGGCTGAAGAGCCGGCTCTTAGTGCCCTGGCTTCTATCCTGCTGCTTTTCATTGCTGACTCCCATTTTGGAGCCAAGCCAATTAGCTGACTTGGACAAATGTGGGGAGCTCTGAGGTCCAGGACACAGCACTTAGCTTAGCTTGAGGAAACAGGAAGCCTCTTCTGTCTAAATTCCCTAAGGTAAAAAAAGCTTTACCCAGGCAACAAAGTGAGAGGTCTGAGGGCTGATGTCATAGCTCCACAGAGTTCCTGGGATAATAGCAAGCACCTGAATTTCTCTCTGGTCAGACCTCTGGCTGAACAAGATAGGGAAATTTCAAAGATAACTATTCTGATCTTTATCAATTTAGTGAGCAGTATTCCCAATTTCTTCCTTGGAAGAGCTTTAAGGACTAACTCCTTACAGGCTGAGACAACTTCCAGTAATAATCTTACCATCAAAGGATTCTGGGTAAGAAGTTGCCCAGCCTCACAGTTTGCTGTTACTGGCTTACTGCAAGTGCTTGAAAGAATCAACACATGGTAATAGAGAAAGAGTATAAGATAATGAAAAGTGTGCTTATTTGCACATGAAATACAAACAGGTGTTTAATCTCAGGCCTCCAGGTCTTGATCATTAGTAACTAAGTCCACAGAACTATAGGGCGGGGTGGGGAGTTCAGCAAAAAGGTCTCTAAGTGTAAATGGGATGTTAGCAAAAGTGTTTGCAACTTTTACCTCTTCATTTTTAAACATTTTATTTTTATTTTATGTGTATGGGTGCTTTGCCTGCATGTATATCTGTGCATCATGTGCATGCCTGGTACCCAGAGTCCAGAAAAGGGCATGAGACAGTTGTGAGCTGCCATGTGGGTGTTGGGAATTGAACCCAGGTCCTGAGGGAAGAGCAACAGCGCTCTTAGCCATTGAGCCATCTCTCCAGTCCCCTACTTAATCTCAGGCCTCCAGGCCTTGATCATTGACTGATTTGTAACTAAGTCCACAGAACTCCAGGCAGGGGGTAGGGAATGGCTGCGTGGGAGGGGCAGAGGGCATGGGGTGGGGTGGACAGCAAAAAGGCCTCTAAGTGTAAATGGGATGTTAGCAAAAGTTTGTAACTTTTACCTTTTTAAAAAAATTCCTATATCTCAAAATACACTATTCATTCAGGAATAGTTAAAAAAAAGTCTTGCTTTGGAGCAATCTGAATTTCATATAGTTTCTCATTAATTCTTGTATCTCTGTGAAGAGAGCACCGACCAATACTTTTGATTATTTGGCTCAAACTCAGTATGTAACCCTTGACGGCCTGGAACTCACAATTTCCCTTCTCTGCCTCTTAAATACTGCAATAACAACACCAGCCAACTCTTCCCACTTCGCTGGTGAGATGGACCCTGTGTGGGTCGTGGTGATGCTTGGCCAGAACTCCAACAGTGAGTTCTATCACTAGTCCTTGGCCCCGGTCCATGTAAGGAAAACCATGTGTCTCGAACGCTGGAAGGCCAGCCCTGGTGTTTATCACAGCTTGTCTTCAGGAAAACGCACTAATATTTTTTTCCCTGACAATGAACTCTTAAGTTCTCTACCAATGAGAAAAACACGTGGGAGTGGCAAGGGTGAAAGAAAATGGAAAATTTCCAAAGAAATTCTCAGTCAACGTAACTGTCCTGACAGATCCCTGCGACTGTCTGGGAAAGGGGGATGGGAAAGCCTGTTTCTTTCCAGAGGAGGCAGAATTAGCTGGAAATCTGAAATATGATCAGAAACTGGGAAAACTTTTAACAGAAAAAAAAACCTGATGTGCCAAGCATCTAATTTCTAGCCATTCTTTTTTCGTTTGTTGAGACAGAGTTTCTCTGTATGGCCCTGGCTATGCTGAACTCGCTTTGTAGACCAGGCTGCCAGGCTGCCCGGGAACTCACAGAGATCTGCCTGCCTCTGCCTCCCAAGGTGTGCATCACCACTGCCCGGCAATTTCTAACCTTTCTTAAGAGATTCCTGCAGAGACTCTTGAGAACTTCTGCAGCCTAGCTGGGCAGTGTGGCACTTGGCAGGCAGAGGCAGGAGAATCTCTGTGGCCAGTTTGATTTACAGAGCGAGTTCCAGGACAGCCAAGGCTACACAGATTTGGAAAACCATTAAAAAGCAAAAACAAACAAAAACCCTCTGAGGCCTTTAGGCACTTTGCTGTTTTGTGGTTGTGTCTGTTTTAAAATCACATGTCTTAGGGCTTCTTTTATGGAGCCTGATTTCACAGCTGGCTGGAAGTTCATTTTCCTCATCTCAAACACTCTAGATAGGCTCTCCAGAGTGATGGACCAGTTTCTGCATTTACATGTAAACCAGCTGAGGCCACCTCCTAAGTTCTCACCAATTCCCTAAACTGCTTTTTACGGTACAAGATCCCTAGAGGTCCAATTTTGTTTTCTGGAGTGAAACAAATACAATACAAATCGGTGGGAAAGTTTGGTCGTTTCAGTTCTTTACAGAAAACAAAAGATTTGAAGTTTTAGCAGCATCAATATATTTCAGAAACACAAAAACATATATACATCACCAAATCATAAACTCAAAATACATTTTTCTGGTTTCTTGGGAAATCAAGAAAAAATAGTCCAATTAATATTTAAACAAAGCTGGGTTTTTATGGTGTGTGCCTGTAAACCCAGTACTTGGGAGGTGGAGACAGGAGGGTAAGAAAGCAGAAGCCAACCTGGACTACATGAGGCTATCTCCTCAAAATCAGAACCAAAACCAGACACACAGGCACCATCCACATACAAAGTTAAGCAATCTCCCTCTGAGAAGACCAGAAACCGAGGGAAGTTGAGTAGGAAAAAACTGTGAGCTGTTTCACAATTTACACCTTACTCAACATTCCATAAGCTTGGTTTGATGCTAATTCCCTTTAGTGACTTCCCACATTGAAACGCCTGCCAATCAGTTCGGTTTGGATTTCACCCTAGGGATAGGGGTATTTTTTGCAAGACGTGCCGAGGTCTCTGAAGGGCAATGTGCTGGGAACATTCCAGTCTCTATGCAAAACGAACTTAGCCTATCTCTCTCACGAGTCACTCTACCCAGTCAAATGGGATACAAGAAAACAAGACACGGTTGGGTACGTCCCTTCTAGAATAAAATTTAAATGTGCTGAAGTGTTCCCGGCACTTAGGCTGCCTGAACCCTCCTCACCCATGTCTGTTATAAATATACCAGAGTTCAGGTGTTGTCAACTCTATTCCGGAACCACACCAGCCACTTCAGTGTCTCCCCATCATAGTGATCTCCCTTCCCTAACCCAGTCTTCATGGCCCCCCACAGCAAACGATGCCTCAGCTCTCTCAAGCTTTTTTCTCCAACAGGTCCCAACTTAATGCTCCAAACTCTCCATCCCGGATAGCCCCAGCACGTACTCTATAGAGTTCAAGACTCGGGTCTCCTTCCCCAGAGGTCCCCTCTCTCCCTGTCCTCAGTCAGGACCCTCTCCGGTTTGATCTCAACAGGTGTACACTCGGATCCCGATCCTGCGCCCACTGCAAGCGGCCGGGGTTTCCTGCGCCCACACCTTCCGCTCCGCGTCTCCCTAGCCCTTTGCAGCTCACACCCCCGCGACCGGTCCCCCACTCCCAAGCAAGCTCGACCCGAGCACGCGTCGCTGAGCCGCAGAAATCGCAGCCCCAAGGCGAAGAAATCCAGCAGCTTCCCGCAGACGTCCCCGGAGACAGGGTGGGGCGAGCCCGCTCCGCTCCCAGCCCGCGGACTCCCTTGGACCCCACAGACCACCGGAGACTCTCAGTTCGCCACAGACGTCGGGCGGTGGCACCGTGGGGTCCCCTCCTCCTCAGGAGTCGCTCGCCCCAACCCGCCACGCCGCGGGTCCCGCCAGCTCTGCCCGCGCCTCCCCGCCTTGGACTGGCCGCCCCGCTCCAACCCCACCACCCTCACCTCTCTGATCCACGCCGCGGCCTGGGGCTGACCCGGTCTTGTTGAAGAAGACAGGACCCGACTACGCCAGCAGCACCGCACCTGCCGCGAGCCACTGAGCCGCAGCGGCGCGCCTGACGTCACCCGCGCCTCAAGCGCTGGAAGCCCCGAGTCACCTGATCTCCCTGGCAACGCGCGAGGGGCGGGGCCAAGCGAGGGTGGCGTCATAGAGCGAGCCCCGCCCCCTCCCCCCGCAACGCGGTGGGGTTCACAGCCTGGACCTTGGCGCCTTGGTCCCGGGCTGTCTCTAGAGTTCCTCTCCAACTCCTTGCGGGCACCCTGCCCCACGTCGCTAAGGCTGAAGCCTGGGAGAAATGGCAAGGGCTCTGGGGTCTGCTGGGTGCACAGTACGTCGGGTTGTTGTGAGCTGCCGCCGCCTGGCCTCTTCTCCGCTGCTAGCTAGGTTCAGGAGCCTACTTTGGAGGACAAGGGCTGAGGCTAATGACTAAATTGCACTCTGGCAACTTGCCATAAACCTTGCTGCAGTAGTGTGTGACCAATGCTTGAGACTGTAACGAGACTAACTGCAAGAATAGGAATATTTATGTAGGTCCTGGTCCTCAGGGTCACCTATTCCCACTGGAAAAGAAATCGCTGCAATGCTCCCGGAGAACACCCTATAACAAGTTTCCTAGTCCTACTTGAAAAAAGATGAGAAAAAGAAAAAAACTTCGATTTTCATTTTGGAAACTGATTTTTCGGGGCGGGAGTATATTTCAGTGGTTGAGTGCTTGTGAAGCAAGGCTAGATTGACTTCCAAAACTGGCAAAGGGGGAAAGCGACCCAAATTCCTCATCTTAATTGCTACACTGGTATCTTTACATCTCTGTCACTGTCCAGTCTTTCCAAACAGACTATGAAAATGTAAACAAATGAAATGAAAATGAAGCACACCCCGGGGGGGGGCTCGTTTTAAGAGCCTTTCACTTCTTGCTGACTTCCATTTCAGTTTCAGTCTCCCACTCCCTGAACCTCTACCAAGGTTTTCTGTATGTCCTCCCAGGCTTTCATACAATAGGATCTTTGACCAAGAAGTTAATTTACAACTAACCTACCCTTTGGGGCCAAGCTGCTTGAGATATAGCATCGGAAGATAGATAGATAGCCTGACCATAGTTCATAGCTTTTAATACCAACATTCAGGCTGAACCTGGAAGATCTGAGTTTCAGGCCAGACTGGGTCACACAATAAAACCCTTTCTCAAAAACAAACAAACAAACAAAAACAAAAAAAACATACATACATACGTGTGTGTGTGTGATGGGCTGTCTCACATCTAACTATTGTAGTACCATTTTCACTTGCATTTTTTTAATCATGTATTTATTATGAAACAGGATCTCATGTTTCCCAGGCTGGCTTTGAACTCTCTGTGTAGCTGAGGCTGGTGAATTTATTATCCTCCTGCCTCTACCTTGAGTGCTAGGATTGCGGGTAAGTACAACTGTGCCTGGTTTTATTTGATGCTGAGGATCAAACCCATGCTGACGCTAAGCAAGAACCCCACCAACCAGTATAGCACATGAATGGAAGACAGCCGTGGAAAGCAGAGAAGCATTGCAACTCTAAGAAAGAGCTAAAGGAGAAGATGGATCAGAAACACAAGAGTCTGGAAGATCCTAGGATAACAGTGTGCAGTGATCACAGAAGGCTCAAGGGCAGCCTGCGCTACAGAATGAGACCCTAGTTTGTTTTAATGAAAAAAGGAAACTTGAACCCAGGCAGAGAACAATGGAGAGAAAGATAGTGGGCAGCAGAGAGGCAGGCAGGCCTGAGATGTCTGGTAGAACTGAGAAGACCTCCATCTAGAAAACAAGTCGGAGTTGGGATAAGGGGAGAGGGTGGGGCCAGAATGAGGTTTGATGGATCCTGAGGTGGGGGTGGGGAGAAGGGAGAAGTGGGCAGTGGTTTTGGAAACAGATTTCTGAAAGGGAAGACAGAGCAGAGGCATGTAACAGCATCAAAAGAAGGAAGTCCAAGAGGCCGAAAGAGTGAGGCCTGGAAGGAAGGAATGGGCCAGGGAGATGACCACACAGAGCACCTGCCCAGTTATGGCTTCAGGCTGATGGCAGGCTGACAAGGGCAGCCTTGTTCATGAGCCTCCGAGGACTAGAGGTCATCCACGTGTACCCCCACACTATCTCTGAAACATCATGTGCTGAGCCGCTCTTTACACAGGTGTGACATACAGGGAAGAGCAGATATGGGTACATCCATAACTACATCCTGACATCCTGACAGTATTCATCAAGACAGGCTCATCTGGACTGGTGGTGCATGCCTGTAATCACAACCCTCTGGAAAGGAAGGAAAATCTCAAGTTCAAGACTACACACCAAGACTCTGTCCAAAAAAAAAAAAAAAGAAAAAGAAAAAAAGAAAAAGAAATGGGGGGGGGCTTTGGTTTTGATTTTTGGTTTATTGAGACAGGGTTTCTCTGTGTAGCCCTGGCTGTCCTGGAACACACTCTATAGACAGGCTGGGCTCGACTCAGAGATCCGCCTGCCTCTGTTTCCTGAGGGCTGGGGTTAAGGTAAAGGGGTATGTGACAGCTACTCTTGGTTGTCAACTTGACCACATATGGAACTAACTAGACCCCAAGCAGCTGGATACATCTGTGAGGGATTTTTTTTCTTAATTAAATCATTTGAGTGGGAAAGTACACCTTTAATTTGGGTATATAAAGGACATAGAAGGAGGAAGCTCACTCTGCCTGATTGTTTTTACTGGCAAGTTCGTTTCTTCACTGGCATTAGAGCCTACTTTGGGATTCTGGCATATACTGGAGACAAGCTGAGACGTCCAGCCTTATGAACTGAACTACTACTAGATTTTTGAACTTTTCACAGGATATATTTCTTCTGTCAGTTCTATTTGTCTTGAGAAACATGACTAATGCAGGCTTTTTTTTTTTGTGTCTGGACTATTTCTAGGTCCTTGCTAACGAGTCTCCTTGTCTCAACTCTGGGTGAGCAAGGTGGAGATGAGGCGGAAAGGTAATTGCTTTGACAGAGAGAAGAGCCTTATGGCATCTGCTTAAGACCAGGACATATGAGGGCTGCCCTGGGGAAGAAAGGAAGCCAATGAATGCATCTTTTCAATAAGTCCCCCTTTCCTGAGTTAGTCAGGGTGACAGTGAAGGAATTATCAAAGGAAAAACCCAAACATCCCTTCCGCTGCCTCCACTGCTGATGGACAAAGTGACATCCTGTGAATAAAAGCTCAAAGTTGCTGCTGACAGGTTCCAAGAACTAGTGACGTGGCCAGTGGGCACAACCACATGCCTCTATTCTAGGATCTGACCATGTCCCAGGACTACATCGGGCCTGGGTAGAAGCTGCTGGACTTTCATCAGATCTTTTCACAATGGCATTGGGTTTCTGTTCGAGGAAACAATGTGTGGTAAGGCGTAGTTTCTGGGAAGTCCACAAACCAAAGAAGTTGCAATGAGTTTCAATACGTGTTCATCGGTAAGAATCGTCCAATGATGTGGCGGCAACATGGTACAATGAGGGGAATCTATGCTTTGGGCAAGTCTTACTTCTATCAGTAAAACCACAACACTACCTCACAAGATTATCATACACTCTAGGGGACCTGCAGGGCAAAGGAAGAGCCCAGATTCATAACTTTCTATTTTTGTGGTGCCAGGGATCAAATTTGGTTCCTCACACAGCTAATCAGGTGATCTCTCACAGAACTATACTCCCAGAGCCTTCATAGTTTTAAAAGTCTACCACGGAAACTATTTTAGGAGCTATGGATATAGTTTGGCGGGTAGAATGGGCCTCACGCATGCTAGGCAAGCAGTTTTTGATACCTAGCGTGGCGTAAATCAGGCATGGTGGTACATGCCTGTAATCATACCAGTTAGAATACAAAGACAGAAGGATTCAAAGTTCATTCTAAGCTATGGAGAATTCAAGGTCAACTTTTTTTTTAATTAATGTTTCTTGGACTAGGGGTATGGTATTGGTAGAATGCTTGCCTGGCATGCATGAAGCCCTAGGTTAGATTACTCAGTACCACATTGGGAGTTGTGGTTTTATACCTGTAGTCCAGGACTTGGGAGGTAGAAGCAGAAACACAGGCATCCAAGGTTGTCATCAGCTACATAGCAAGTTCAAGACCATCAGGGAATATATAGACCTCTATCTATATAGAGGGGAGAGAGTTAGTTTCTTATCACCCTGTCTGGGTCTTCCAGACACCGAACTCCTGCTGAAAGACCAGACAGCATGGGAGCTTACCAAGCCACAGTGGAACTGAATTGTAAACTGCCGTATCCTTTGTGCCCTCGTTGTCCTGGTATAAGCATCATGCCAGTTACACTGGCTATGGTACACTCTAAGAAAGGGAGGGTCTAGATCAAAGCCTTGAAACCTAGGCAGAAACTGGAAAAAGTGAACATTCTGGCTCACAGAGAGAGCATCTGCATCAGGGCTCCGTGAGTAAACGGATGAAGGGATGAGCAAAGGTAACCAGGAATTACCAGGTAAGCTCAGCCTGACGAGTGCTTTACTAAGTGAAGGAAGGAATGGATGAATGAGTCAACATATAAGCAAACACGATAAAAAGAATGGAAGACACCCATAAAACCAACCTAAGCAGACTGAAAACCAGGAAGTTCTGGAAAAGAGAGACAGAGAGTGTAGAGATTTTGAGATAATGGATTCTTCTGGTAGGCACACAGGGCGTGGATCTGGACCGGCAGGATTGCAGTGGGACTCTGTGACTTACTGGTCACATGACCTAGACCAAGTGACTTAACTGCTGTGCAAATAGTTCCTTCAACAATGGAGATAAGATTGTTAATTGCTTTACAGCATCCCTGAGGATTAAGAAACTATGGAACCAAAGCCTGGGGCCCAACATAGTTAAGTGCTTCAAACTAGAAGAAAGTATCTTGAGTCTAGAAATGAGAAGGAACCACTCAAGTTTCTTGAATTGGGAAGTGGGAATGAAATACATTGTTTTGTGAAAAAACGTTTGGGAGCATAATTCAGGTTGGGTCCGTAGAGCAAAGGTGCAGCTTCTAAGGGTTAAGGGCCGGCCAGGAGCTAGAGCTGCCACTCCCAAGAAAGAAAGCCTGCTCTCCCCACCCCCACATGTCCCTGTGTGGGAGATGTAGCCTAGCACATGGCATCCTTGGTAATCCTATTTGTGAATGTCAGTAGGCACACAAACAGGACATCTTTTTGGAGTTTACAGGGCCAATGGCATATGCTAGAAAATTCTCTTCAGTCAAGCACAATAAATTTTTAAGTTCTGGAGAAATCTACTAAGACTTGGCTCATCTCAGTGCCATTCCCGCCCCCACAGTAGACAGAAGACAGGATGTGACTATGACCAGACATGCACAAAACCCAGGGAAGAATGGCTAGCGCCTCCTTCCATGGAGTAGGATTAAAGAAATGAGAGGGAACCAGGTGGTGGTGGTGGTGCAAACCTTTAGTCCCAGCACTTGGGAGACAGAAGCAGGTGGATCTCTGTGGGTTTGAGGCCAGCCTGGTCTATAGAGAGAGTTCCAGGACAGCCAGAGCCGTTACACAGAGAAAACCAGGGGGAAAAAAAAGAAAAAGAAGGCTGGGTTGGGGCTCACTTCTAAGCTCATGACACACACCTGTAAACACAGCATTTGGAGGTGGGGACAGAAGGACCAGAAATTTAAGGTCAGCCTCAGCTACAGAGTTGAGGCCAGCCTGGGCTACATAGCCTGTGACCTGCCTCAAAACCAAACACAAGCAAAACTACTGTTTCCTAGTCCAGTGCTCTCATGGAATTTAAAGTGCGTGTGAAGGGAAAAAATTCAGTCATTTGTCAGCCTCTGGCCGTGGTTTCCATCCGAGCAATGGGTCTCAGCTTTGTGTCTTTCCTAAGTACGTTTTTGAATTAAGATTTGTTAGCTGCAAGTGCTAGTCAAGCACTTGAGTTCATATGAACATTAGGTGTGTCTGGATCCAGGTGAAAGCCAACAATAGGCATCTCTCTGGTTCTCCGTGTTTCCTCCATGCGTCTTCATTCAGGACTACTGGAAGTCAGTCCTTCAGTGCCCGAGTGCCTGCTCCCCACTGAAAGGCTCAGCACACCGAAGGCTGTCAACAGCACTGGGGAAAGCCCCAGGATGAAATCTTGGGTTTGGATAACATAGGAAACTGGCTTTCTTCTGAATGTAGGGTTGTCGGCAGGGGTGTGAAGCCTTGGCTGGTCCTGTGCTCACCTCTGGAGTGAGAAGTAAGCTTATTCTCCTTAAGTTCCACAGGAGGGAAGAATGGCTCCACTCCCAAGGAAAGTGGAAGTTTAGTAACCAGAAGTTGGAGCTGACCCCTACCGGCCACTAACACCAAGAGCATAAGTCTACTGAAAGTTCCAAAAGGCTGATGTCATAGAATATTCTAGGAGGCTTGAATTCCCTTGAGAATCACTCATCTTCTTTGGTGTTCCAGCAAAGGAACATCTAATGAGCGGACAACTCTGGTACTCAGAGTCCAGACCCTGAGAGCACTGGCCTTTGGTTTTACAGCAACAGACTTCTCTGAAAGCCCGGCTTCTAACAAAAGTGCTTCAAGGAGCATTTAATGCCCTAAGTGTGTTTGTACAGCTTTCAAAGGCAGCACGTAAATGCATGCATTTCTAACTGACTTCTGCCATGGCTTGGCATCCTGAGAGTGACCTTAGAAAGCCAGCTCTAGAGCAGAGGCCATTTCTCTCCTGGGCTGGGTCTCTGCTGCCAATGACAAAGAAAGCCCCGACAACCCTGAAACATCTTCTTGCCTTAAAAGGTTAAAACCTTTTAAAGAAGAACAAAAGGAAAACCAGTAGACACGATATGGAAATAATAAACCCACCAGTTCATGTGCATTTCTTTTTATAAAATAGGTCAAGGAGAATTTAGTATGTGACACAAGAGTTAGGGAGGCATTAGAATTGCATGTCTAATACATTTGCTGATAACTACCATGGGTCAGGGGTTATATCAGGCTCTGGAGCTGTAGCAACAAGGAAAATATTTTAGCCAGTCAGCATTGTGGAAGTGGAGAGATCAGGAGTTCAAGGCCATCATCTGATATAAATCTGAAACCAGCCTGGGATACATGTGACCCCCGTCTCAAAAGACAGAGAGGCAAATTTCTGTTCAGAAGAACATGGAGATTAAGTGGCAGGGCTGAGGCGGAAATCCACAGGCGCATATCTGCCTTTAGCTTGAACTTACTTCTAGCCTGTGTATGGGGATGACTGGGAGTGGTAGCGTCCATAGTGAAGCAGAGAACAAACTTTATGCAAAGGAAGCAACTACTCTATTCAAGTAGTAGCAGTTTGTCATGGGGAACACGGCTCAGTGTGGCCAGGCTCTGATTTGCTATGGTCTTTTTGAGACAGGTTCTTACAGGTTAGCCCTAGCTGGCTTGGAACTCAGGATGTAGAGCAGGGTGGTCTCAAACTGTTGATCTTCCTATGCCTGTCTCTGTCTCTCAAGGGTTACCATGTCCCACTCAGATTTCTGTAGTCTCTCTCTNTCTCTCTCTCTCTCTCTCTCTCTCTGTGTGTGTGTGTGTGTGTGTGTGTGTTTGCCATGTGGAGGTCAGAGGCGGTCCTCCATGGTCGGTCTTCATCTTCCCCCTTGTTTGAGACGGGGCTGTGGATGTTCACCCATGCACACCAGGCTAGCTGGTCCATGAGCCTCCATCTCTGCCTCCTGTCTCACTGTAGGAGTGAACTGCGGATGTGTGCTGCTCTGTCCATCTTTACACGGGGATGCAAACTCATGTCTCCATGTTTGTGCCGCTAGCACTTTCTTTACACACTAAGCCATCTCACCAGCTCCCATTTTCTTATTTTCAATAAAACCCAGCAAGCAACATTTCAGTGGAAAAAAACAAAAACAAAAACAAAGCAAAATCAAGTTTCAAAATACTGTAATAGTCAAACAAAATCTGCTGGGTGTAATCTGGCCACAGATCTGTTTCTCTGTTTGAGGTTGCACTGTGCCCACTGGGTCCCTGGGAGGTAGAATTCCAGACTGCAACCCCAAAGCTAACTATGAGAAGAAGCCTGCAACTCTGGAATGCTCACATCTCTTAGGTTGATTTTTTTTAAGACTAAGGTAAGAAAGTTGAGTCCTTATTTACCCAAGAAGCAAAGGGCTTTGGGGAAGGTACAGGAAGGAAATAGCTGGAACCTTCTAGTCCCGTATCGTGGAGGAGGTTGGCATAGTATCGTCGTCTTACACAGGGCTGGCAGGCCACACTTCTCTGAAAGGGAAAATTTAACTTTAGGGCGGGCTTCATGTTATATCTGAGGCTCTAATAATGATCATTACGCTGTCAGCACGCAAGGCTTGGTTCAAAATAATTCTCATGCAAGTCAAAATCTACCCACTTCTTGGTCCTTCCATGTCGCCTCTGCCTGGGACCTCCTACACTCAGCAAGGTTTTCATTCTCGCTGGCCCATTTGTCGAGAGATGGTAGCCACAGGGAAACATATGGAGGGCGTATCCACGGTGGTTTATAGCCGAAACTGGTCTCTGGTAGTGGCAGTGTCTCTTCCTTTCCTGGCCTTTGGAACGAAAAGGAGAGGGGAAACACAGAATAGCTTCTGCCACCAGCAAAACAGCACCAGCTGGACATGATGGTGAATACCCGTGATCCCAGAACAGTGGGAGGCTAATGCAGAAGGATCAGGAGTTCAAGGCCAACCTTGGCTATATATGGAGTTTAAGGCCAGTTTTGGCTATATATGTAGTTTTAGGACAACTCTGACTTCATGAGGAGACCCCATTTCAACAAAACAAAACAAAACACAACACCATAGGCTGGAGAGGTGGCTCAGGGTTTAAGAATACAGGCCGCCCTTGAAGAAACATGCTCAGTTGCCAGCGCCCACACAGCAACTCACAGCTGCCTGTAACTCCAGTTCCAGGGAATCTGACACCCTCTTCTATTCTCTGAGGCTTCTGCATGCACATAATGAACATACATACAAGTGCATATATATAAGTGTGTGTGCATATATATGTATGTATGTATATATATATATATATATCAAGCCAAGTAGGGTGATCTGCGTCTGTAATCACAGCTTTATAGAAGCTGAGACAGGAGAATTACCTACCAAGCATTTAAGGCCAGTCTAGGCTACATAGTTCCAGGTCAGCCTGAGCTACAAACCCTGTCTCAAACAAACAAACAGACAGACAAAACAACAACCAAAAGCATCCCTCCATCAACAGATTATAACTCTGCAAGAAAATATTCAGAGTTAAAGGAATCCCCATCCTTGGATCTTAACAAGATCAAAAACCTCTGTTTACTACAAGAATTGTTTCAGAAGGAAATGAGATCTGGCACAAGGGAAAAAAAATCTCATTTCTATCAGCTCTCAAGATAGTAACTTCACAACCATCTGCTATGTGTGTTTCATGAGAGCAAAACAGCCCTGAGGAGCAAGGGGGACAGATTTGCTGCTGCTGCTGCCTCCACCACCTCCTTCTGTTGCTTGGATAAGGCGAGGACATGTGGCACTGCTGTGAGATTCTTAGAAGACCCAGGCAAGTGCTGCCGGCTGGAACCTTCTACCTCTGTTTGCACTGTGAGGCTCCAAATTCCTCTTCCTCTGGGTCTAAGATCCTTCTCCTAGGAAGCGACTCAAGCCACACACAAGGAGGACGTGGATACCTTCTGGGGGGCAGGGACACAGCTTATACCCACACCCACCCTTCTTGTGAAAATCATTCTTGATTACCAGGTGACTTCTCTTATTTTGGGGGAGGTGCTACATAGGGCTCAGGGTGTCTGGGGATGGGGGCTGTAGTCTCCTACATCCTTACTTTGGGACTCAGAACCATTAGCTGAATCTTTCTGAACCTCAGTTTCCTTACCTGTTAACTGGGAATGACAAGAGTTATCATCAACCTAGAAGGTTCAGGCTCAACCACTGTGTGGGGAGGCTCAGTAGGGCAAAAGTGTGGTCCAAACAGCTCCATTCCCAGGTGCTGGTTCTTCCGTTTACTGTAGTCCCCACCCCCACCCCAGGAACCTGCTGACCGCTCCATCCACACCCTTACAAGTTAAAACATTATTCCCTTTAATTGCTGTGTCTTGGTTTGTTTTAGAGACAGGCTGTCATGTATCCAGGCTGATCTAAATTCTCTAAGTAGCCAAGAATGACCCTGAACTGCTAATTCTTCTGCTTCGGCCTCCCAAGTGCTAATATTACAAGGATGTAATACAGTTTCCGCAGCATTGGGAATCAAATCCCTGAAGGATGATCAGGAACCATTGTGGCGCAGATGGCCAGGACCAATCAATCACAATTCTTCACCAGCTTTGCCTTTGTTCACATCATACCCAGAGCCTTACCTGGCTCTCTGGGCCACTTCAGCCTCAACCCAGATGAGAGTGTGCCCATTCTGCCTCCCATTCCAGGAGCCTGGAGAGGCTCCATGGGCAGCCACAAGGTGTGGAGTCCCCCTGTATCAGAGAGAACATGAACCACCACACCTGTTGGTTCACTTTCTTCTTCCTGAGGTAGATCTTATGTTCGATAAGTTGCACCCCTTTTAAGGTAGGCAGTTAAATAAATTTTAAGATTCCCCCCACCCATATCCACCATAGCATGTGAGTGTAGAATATTCCCATAGCCTGTCAAATGCTCCTGCATGTTTTTATGTATACAGATTCTTGAGTTTCATACTAAACCCAAAGCTTCTAAATCCAGTGTTTGGAGCCTCTGGGTCTTGCCGTGTGATGAGCAGCTGTCCTCAGGAGCAGATTTTCACCAAAGCTGGAAGTCATGTCCTCTGGCTCCTCAAACTCTGCAGCTCTTCCTCAGCCTAGGTGGGCGTACTGGTGAGTGGCCAAGTTTGACCCTTCTCCAGGACCCAGCCCCACTCCTCCCCCCATTAGCTCACTCTATACCCTGGTCCCTGCTCTCTGCCTGCCTAGGCTGCAGATCTTGCTTGAAGTATAGCATCACTCTGATATTCCCAGATGTGGAGTTCTTCAGGGGGTTTCATGCCCTGCAGGATCGAGGCTGAGAGAAGTTCGGAGCCTCCCATCTCCCACAGGAAGCCCTTCAATAATACTTACGTGGGAAGCCTGTTAATGTTCCAGGCGGCCTCATGCCTGTAGGCACCTTAGACAGTACACTCCACCAGACTAACCCATCCTTTCTGCCACCCTCCTGGTCTCGGGAAATGTCACCTCTGTGAAGGCTTCCCAGATGTACCAAGTAGTACAGGCTACTCTCTGCTGTCATCATGACTCTTCTATGTGCCCAAGTGTTTCTGCTCACTAGACACTGAGAGATTTACAGTTTCAAATTCTTAAGTCTTTATCAGGGCTGGGAAGTTCCTGCAGGATCTGGCTTCTGTTCCCTCTCTATACTCTCCGCCCATCCTGACCTGGTCAGTTGCCATGGCCTCAGACTGGGCCCAGACTCACCAAACTCCTTCCTGGTCCCAGGCGTTTGTTCTTTAATGCTCTTTGCCTGGAATGCCCTCTACCTTGTTTTTCCATGGGTCGCTCCTCTTTACACACATTGCTCAGATGTCACCCCTTTGAGAATTTTTCCCTGGCCAGCCAATCAAAATAGTCCTTTCTTCATCATTCTCTCTTACAACACCACATTTCCTTCCGGCTAGGACTTATTACATGATACTTCTTCTATTCATTAATTCAGTATTATTATCATTGTTTTGTTGTTTGGTTTGCTAAGATTGGGTCTCCTGAAGCCTCTGTCACCTTTTCCTGGTTTGTTTTGTTTTAGAACTTTGATTGGAACACACTCTTCTGTCTGGTTTCTCTGAGCTAGTGTGCTTTTTAGGTTCAATCATTGCATTGCTTGCTTTCTGTTTCTGTAATAAAACACTGACCAATACCAGGAGGGGAGGAAGGGTTGATATGGCTTACCATTTCCATGTCACAGTCCAGCATTAAGGGACGTCAGAGGAGGAACTCAAGAGGAGCCTGGAGACAGAAACTGAAGCATAGGGCATGGAGCGGTGCTGCTTACTGGCTTGCACCACATGGCTTGCTCAGTCTGCTTTTTAAACAACCCAGGACCACCTGCCTAGGGGTGACACCACCCACAGTGGGCTGTGCCCTCCCACATCAATCATTAATTGAGGGAAAAAGCAATCTAGAGACATGCCCACAAGCCAATCTGATAGGGGCAATTTCTCTGCAGAGGTTCCCTCTTCACAGACAACTCCAGTTTGTATCAATTTGACAAAAACTAATCAGTGCACTCATGTTGTGCATTCCCCGGTCTATTGTCCTTTTTATTACCGAATGATAAGCCATTCTAGGAATCTACTGTAATTTATTTACCTGCTGATGCGATACCTGGGCCATTTCCAGTCTTGGATATTATGAGCAAAGCTGCTCTGACAATCCCTGTCTTTGTATGAACAGCTACTTTCTTTCTGTCTTTTAGTGAATACTTGCTATGGAGCTTGCTGGGCTTATGTCAGAGTATGGTCAGTTTCATAAGGGATTCTGACTTTTGTCCAAAGTAATTGTTCTAGTTCACACTCTTGTTAGCAAACTGCTAGCCTTCTTTAAAACTTTAGTATTTATTTTTAACTATGTGTATGCATGTGTATCTATGTGGGTATGTGCCCATGAGTGCAGGTGCCCTCAGAGGCTGGAGGCATTGGATTTCCTGGAGCTGAAGTTCCAGGTAGCTGTAAGCTACCTTGAGAGTATGCTGGGAACTGAATTTGGTCTTCTGGAGGAGGAGCAAGTGCTCATAACCACTGGGCTATCTCTCCACAAACTAAGTTGGAGTTTAATTGTTCCATATTCTTACCAAACACACGTTATTTCCAGTTCTTTTTTTTCCTTAAAGTATTATTATTATTTGTTTTCTTTGAGACAGGATCTCACTGTGTAGCCCTGGCTGGCCTGGAACTCATTATGTAGACCAGGTTGGCTTTGAATTCATAGAGATTCACCTGCCTCTGCCTCCTGATGGCTGGGATTATAGACACATGCATTTTGAAAGACTGGCATTTCCAATCTTTCAAAGTTTAGCTATTCTAGCCAGGCATGGTGGTGCATGCTTTTAAACCCCAGCATTTGGGAGGCTGTGGCAGGGGATCTCTAGAAGTTCCAGGTCAGCTAGAGCTATATAGTGAAATCCTGCCCCAAAAAAGAAAAAAAAAGCTTACCTATTCTAATTAACACATGGTATTACATCATTATCTCACAGGGATTTTAATGTACAAATCTCTAATGGCCAATGATGCTGAGAAACTTTTCATGTGTAGATATAGTTTTGAGACACTTATTAAACTCTTTCCTTCATTATTTTAATTTGACTGTCTTAGTACTCTGAGTTATAAGATTTCTTACTAAATAAAAATCTTTTGTGAAAAAAATATTTAGGGCTGAAGAGATGACACAGGGGTTAAGATTGCTCAGTGCATAAAGATGAGGGCTGAATTCTGATCCCAGTCCCCACATAAAAACTGTCTGGTCCCTCACATACCTGTGATTCCAGCATTGCAAGGGGCAGAGCAGAGGGTAGAAGATCCCTGGCTGCCTGACTAGCCAAAAGACAAAAAACAAAAAACAAACAAAAAAAAAAAAACCAAGAACAAAACCCAACAACCGGAGATCCAAACTACCTCAGAGGATCTCTGTTACTTCAAGGCCAGCCTAATCTACATAGCGAGACCATGTCTCAAAAATCAATAAGTTTAATAAATAGAAAATTTTACAAATGAGGAATCCTGTCGTAAAGGAATTAGGCAGTCTGCTTTGGGCCTTTACACGTTCACACTTGTACGTGCACTCGTCCTCACACACACATATATGCAAAGAGATAGTGCAAAGCTGTTTCTGGTGTATGACCTCTGTGTTCATTTCTCTGCCTTTCCCTCTCGGCTGAGGCTCAAACACAGGGTCTCACACAGGCTACACAGTGGCTAGTAACCCCGGGCCCACACTACTCCTTCAGAAAACAATCAGTTGTTGGGTCTGTTTTAAGCACTGTGTGAAATCAGGATTGAATTGCAATGCTTTCCATATGGATATTCAGTAATTCTTTTTAAACTGTATTTATTACTGTGTATGTGATGTGTGTATGTATGTCTTCCATGTATATGATGAGGATGTGGTATGTGGTGTGTGTACATGTGCATGCATATGTGTGCGTGTGTGTGTGTGTGCGTGTGTGTGCGTGTATAGGTTCCAAGGTACTCTTGTGGAAGTCAGAGGACAACCCCATGGCATCATTTCTCACCTTCCATCTTTACGTGAGTTAGGGATCAAACTTAGGCCTTCAGGTTTGTTTAGTAAGTTCTTTATCCACTGAACTATCTCGTCAGGCCAGATATTCAATGATTCTACCACTATCTGTTAAAAAGTCAGTACCTGATGGGTCCTGGTGGCTCAGATCTTTAATCCCAGCACTTGGGAGGTAGAGATAGGAGAATCTCTGTGAGTCCAAGGCCAATTGGTTTATAGTTCCAGGCCAGCCAGGAAGCCAGGATTACACAGTAAGATCAACTCATAAAACCAAAAAAAAAAAAAGAAAAGAAAAGTCAATACCTGGGAAGACCTAAGGAGAGGAGGTGGAAAATAAGGGGCAGATATAATCAAGATACATCATATACATGTATACATTTTCAGAGAATCAATTAAAAATGTTATTTTTGAAGTACCATTTCACCTATAATTATTCAGATTTTGCATCTTTAAACTGTTATTGATCTCTCTGTGGTTCCATGTTTGTTCTAGTCTAGCCTGGGCCCTTCTCTATCTCTGCCACTTCCTTGCAGGCAAAGAAATCAAGGAAAGGCTTGCTCGATGCCTTTAAGATACAGAAGTTAGGGTCATGGAGAGTGAAATGATCACAGCCATGGGACAAGTGGGTCTTGGTCCGGGGGAGCACAGTGCAGAGCAGCACAGAGCACCTCCGAGTGTCCAGTGAGCATCAGAGGGAGTGTGGTGTTTCCATGGCTTCCAGTGTCATGGACCAGTCTTCCAGGCTGCATGGCAGGAATCCAGAGCGGGTGTGAGAAAGGATGCAATGCCTAAATGGGGCAGCCAGGCCAAGGAGCTCTACCACAGGGACAGCAGGGAAAAACGGGAGGCACCGGATGACAGGAGGGTCACAAGAAGTTTCCTAGACGCATTTACCTCACAAATACTAATTTTTTTGTGCCACATACCATCTTAAACACTGGAGATCCTTGTTAGAAAGCTAAGCTCATCCTTAAAGCGGGGGTGGGGGCAACAAAGAGCAAGTCCAGTAATTATTACCAAGTCAGATGTGTGACAGACGATGGTAACCTCAGTATGCGGTACACTGAAGCAGGAGAATCTGCAGTTTGGGGTTAGCTTGGGCTGTGTATGAGTTTCAGGCCAGTCTGAGCTACAAAGCAAGACCCAGTATCAACAACAACACAAACAAGATTGTAACACACCAATCTTATGCCTACTTCTTTCCTCAAGGGATGTGAAGTTCATGTTCATGTAAAACCTATACACAAACGTAAAGGTTGGGGGAGATGGCTCGGTAGTTAAGAGTGTTTGAAGCTCTTACAGAGGACCCTAGTTCAGTTCCCAGCACCCAAATCAGAAAGCTTAAAGTTCCAAAAGTTTAGAAATGAAACAGCCAGGTAATGGTGGTGCACGCCTTTAATCCCAGCACTTAGGAGGCAGAGGCAGGTGGATCTCTGAGTAGCAGGCCAGCCTGGACTACAGAGTGAGTTCCAGGACAGTTCCTGGGCTACACAGAGAAATCCTATCTGGAAAAACAAAAAGAAGGAAGGAAAAAAAGAAAATTCCACCAGGTGAGTGAAAAAAAACAATAAAAGACGTTTTAAAGATTTATATTGTCTTTTTATGTATGTGTATGTATGTGTGCAAGTGCCTGCAGATGCCCTAGGAAGCCAGAAGAGGGTGTCAATTCTTTGGGACTGGAGTTATAGGCAGCTGTCAACTTTCTGATGTGAGTGCTAGGAATTGAACCCAGGCCCTCTGCAAAAGCAGCCAGCACTCTTTTTTTGTTGTTGTTTTGGTTTGGTTTTTGAGACAGGGTTTCTCTGTGTAACAGCCCCAGCTGTCCTGGAACTAGCTCTGTAGACCAGGCTGGCCTTGAACTCACAGAGATTCACCTACCTCTGCCTCCTGAGTGCTGGAATTAATGTGTGCACCACTACAGTCTAAAGCAATCACAGAGTCATCTCTCTAGCCCTTATAAATTACTTTAAAATGGTTCAGTAAATGTATGTCTATATAGAAAGATATCATTTAAAAATATGACAAAATGTCATCAGTTACTGAATCTAGATGGTCGACCTAAGGTTCATTGTATTAGTCTCTTAACTCTTTATTAGGAAATGTTCATAATAAAAAAAGTTGAAGGAAAAAAATGAAGGCCAATTGCATATAATTGGATATGCACATTAATGAAGATGGATCCCCATAGCACTGTGGCAAGGAAGAACGCTGGGGACAAAAGCCTGCTTGAGGGTGGGGAGATACAGCTCAGTGACAATGTGTGACCCTTGCCTAGCAGGCACGAGGACCAAGCACACAGAAGGCTATGCACTGGGGCCAGCGAGGCCCAGAGGACAAAAGCACCTGCCACACAAGCCTGATGAGTTTGGGACCTGGAACCCTCTGGGGAAGGGGCAAACCAGCTCCCAAAAGAGTTGTCCTCTACAGACCTCTACAGGTCTGCCACGCTACACATTCTCTCTCTCTCTCTCTCTCTCTCTCTCTCTCTCTCTCTCTCTCTC
>LOJH01000191.1:47114-74517 GCA_001685095.1 Ellobius talpinus | reverse complement strand
CTCTCTCTCTCTCTCTCTCTCTCTCTCTCTCTCTCTCTCTCTCTCTGCTTTTTTCTTTTTCTTTTGGATACAGGGTTTCTCTGTGTAGTTCTGGTTGTCCTGGAACTCACTCCATTGTAGACCAGGTTGACCATGAACTCAGAAATCTGCTTGCCTCTGCCTCTCAAGTAACAATCCTTAAGATTCTTAATGTAATCTTGGACCCTTGACTCCAATGTCTTTGGGTTTTTGCTTCTAGTAATGTTAATTTTACCCCTTTCCTCACCTGCTCCAGGTCTTTGTAACATCTCTTGGATTGCCCTAAAAGTCTCAGCTGGTTCCACTCCCTGCTCCTGTCTCTTTTTCAAGCTTTGCAAGGGTTCAACGCTCATAATTCTACATCTCTGTGTAAAAGACACCATCTTTCTGTGTTAAATTTGGTCCTTAGAGGATGATCATGAACAAACAAAAGTGGACAATGATTAAACTCCTAAAAAGTCTGTTTCTATTGTTTCTTCATTCTATATAATTTTGTTCCTGTCATGGTCAGGTACATTTTAGGGCTCATGGGTAAAGAGCTCAGTAATCTTACAAATCTATAAGAATAGCAGCACACATCTCTGTTAGATGAACTATACAGTCCAGAAAGTGAAGATGAAAATTCCCCTTGTTTCTCTCTGCCTAAACTGAAGCAATTTTATGGTTAGTTTCTATAAAACTGACAGTTTCTTACCTCCTGGTATCACCTGAAGTACTGAAGAAACAAACATTAAATAATCTGTCTTATATAAATGTATTATTAGGGAAAAAAGAGCTGCCTTTGATAGTAGCCACTAAGTAAATACTATAATTTACAAAACCACAGATGCTTAAACATTTAAGTAAACAATACATGATATAATGTTAATTTACAATAATTTATAATAAAAAGAAAAGTCACCGAATTTTTCTTTGTTTGTAGTTCAGAGAAATGCAACTCAGCCTTTTGCCTATCATCTGTAGTTATGGGAATCCCATCCAACATCTGTAAATTAGGCAGGCGGAATATGAGCACATGGCGATGTGCCATTTTCCTACAAATCTAAAGAAAGGTAAAAATAATAGTTTATTCTCCATATTCCTTTCATGAGAAAATTCACCTTCAAAAGAAGGTAGTTCTGGAAAGAACACAAAAATGATGTATGACAGTTACTTTACAATCTTAGGTCGTGAGGTGGGGGTGCACGCCTTTAATTCCAGCACTTAGGAAGCAGAGGCAGGTGGATTTCCAATTCTGAGACCAGCCTGGTCTACAGAGCGATTTCCAGGAAACTCATGGCTGCACAGAGGAATCCTGTCTTAAAAAAAAAACAAAGCAAACCAGCGAACCAGCCAACCAACCAACCAACCAAACAAACAAACAAACAAACAAACAAACAATATTAGATCCTACAGTCAGAAACTTTTTCCTGGGAGGTTTCTCAATCTTCTGCGATGTCCAATGAAAATAGAAAATAATTCTGAACTAAAGCTACTGTTAAGAGGTTTAGTCTTTCTCCTTTGCTTCTTCCTTCCTTTTCTTTTTCTCTCCTCCCCTACTTTCTCTCCATTCCTCTTGTCTTTCCCCACCCCCTCCCCTCTATGTATCCCAGACTTTCATCCCCCTTAAGTTCATAGCATTGCCCATTAGCTAGAGAAAAATCTCAGCCCATGGGTAGAAATCTACGAAAGTTCATTTATAAATAGTTTATGTGAAATTTTCCAAAAGGCCCCATTCAATATCTTCTGGTCTGTATGATTGATCTCTTCAAAGGGTTAACCTACTATAAAAATATTGGCATATATGCAAAAAAGGTAGGTGGAAAGACTTCAGGGTGGTCTGATGGTGTTGATTCCAGAAGGTTCTGTTTGCAAGGATGGCTCTTTCTTGGTGTTTGGTACCTGGACTTGGGGATGTGCTTATCATTCCTTGGATGATAAGGGTAGTTGACTATGTCTTGGTGTTTACTAAAAATAGTAGGATTTGTACCCAACCTCTTTTCCATCTGGAATTTGGAACTTCAGTTCTTGATTGGGAAAGGTACCTATGTAATCAACTTCCAACTTTTGGACTGCTGAGTCTCTAAGGAGCGCCCTTGAATAAAAACATAGCATATAAGAGATGCTATTTTGTGGCTAGGCGAAGCGTGTGCTCTCTATCCCCTGCCATGGAAGAGAAAGCACGAGGAGGCACACATACAGATTCCTCCAGACTCGGCCTTTCTCCTCCTCGTACCCTGTGACTGTGCAACTGATCTCAGTTCTGTGTCCTCCCTGTGTTATTGTAATTGATCTTAGCCCTAAGGAAAACATTATGCTGACAGAATCTCTCTAGAAAATCTCTAAAATAGTGGTGATCTTGAGGATCCCTAATATAGAAAGTGTACAGCACTGTCTGTGATGGCAAAGAACAAGAAACTCTTTGAGATGAATGAATAAGCTGGGCCTGGTAACTCATGCCTGTGAGTGGAGCACCCGGGAGGTTAGAGTAGGAAGATTACCGTGACGTAGAGGCCAGCTTGGCTTGTATCGTAAGTTCCAGAGCAAGTAAAAATGAAAAACAAAAACAGAAAGGGAAATGAACAAACTGCTTGAAATGAATGTGGCAGGGGCATGTTCAGTGATGGAGAAAGACCTCTAAAACATATAACAGTCAAACAAATCACTGACCACATTCTAGGTTACAAAGCAATTTTCTTAGAATATAGAGCCTGCTTTCTCTGACTGAAATGCTCCAAAACTTAAGGAAAATGATGAAGATACAACTAGAAACTAGGAACAATAGACTTAAAATGACTACAAATCTATGCACAGTCCTCAGTAATTTACAAATGAAGAGAAAGTCTTTTGAAGAGTAGAATATTTTGAGATAAGAAGACCAGTAAAAGCAACATGTATAAAAACTTTCAGGGCATTGTTAGAGCAGTACTATGTAACCCACAATATATTGATTAGAAATATATTGAAATTAATATTAAGTTAAAATGATTAAGATTAAGAAATATGAAAAGTAAAAATTTCTTTGGAAATTTTTAAAAAAACTAAAAGAAGGAAACTAAAGAACAGATGTTGATGAAATAGAAAGCAAACAATGCCCCTGATAAGGAAAAATTATGGTGCTCTAAATAAGCAAACACTGTAAACAGGGTTCTAGCAAGATTTATCAAGAATAAAACACAAAAGCAAAAATTGACAACCTTAGGCATAAAGGGGTGACAAAAACAGATATAGTGGAGAATTAGGAATAGAAGTGCTCCCAAATAAATCTAATAAAGCAAAAGATATTATGCCAGACTTAAAAGTATGGTATAAAAAGACAGAATTACAGTTTTATCTGCCTAGATACAGATATGCTACATTAAATACTATCAGATTGCATGCAATATGATAAAAAACATGAACAAATAATATTCACACCAGGAATTTAAGGGTAGCTTTACCCTACTAAGTCTGCTAATGCTATTTAGTATATCAGCAGATGAAAAAGGAAACTATATTGTCTATCAGTCAAAACCCAGTGTCCATTTGTTATGAAACAGACATTGGGAACTAGAAAGGCAGTTCCTTCAACTGTTCAAAGTTGCTTTCCCATAATTCATTGTAAACATCATCTCTGATAGAGACAACTTGGAAGCATTTTTTTGAAATCATAAATTACTAGCCAGTGCTTCTCTTTTCTAATACACAAGAGGTCTTAATCAGTACATACTAAGAGAATTATAGGAAATAAACTTATGAAGATTGAAAACACTATCTATTTTTTACAGATGTCATGATAGTATACAAAAAAATTTAAAAAGTTTTTTTTTTTTACAAACTATTATAACTAAAATTGGGGCTTGGCAAGCTGCCTAGACAAAAGAACAATATACAAAAGCCACAATTTCTTTATTCTTACAAAAAATAATTGGAAGAATGCAAAAAAAGGAATTATTAAAACAGCTGTTAAACAACAGAATAAAATCTTATCAAAGATGATTTAAACCCTTATGGAAAAAATATAAGTCTTTTTCTTTGTGGAAGTAAATATCTTTTCTATAATATTTTTAGATAAAATTTTAAAGTATACATAAAAACAAAAATTATATGTATTAATGCATACTATGTGATATAGTATCCTTACGTTTGGATAAATCATATAGTCAGGTGAATATACCTCCATTTATCACTGATTACGGAAAAATTTTAAATATTGCTTTTTGAGTCACATAGTAGCCAGTTATTCTGTAGCTACCTTCTTATTCAATAGCACACTATAGCATCTTGCTTCTTGTTGTGGAATATTATTTTATGATGTGTTACATTCATTTCTGCTGTGGATCATTTGTTTAATGATACAACGATGTCTTGCATTCTTTAAGTTACATTTAATTCTGTGAAGCTGTGTTACTTTGCCTGTCTAAAACAACTGATTGGTCTAATAAAGGGCTGAAGAGCCAATAGCGAGGCAGGAGAAAGGATAGGTAGGGCTGGCAGACAGAGAATAAATAGGAGGAGAAATCTGGGGGAAAGGGGGATCTAGGAGTGAGAGAAGGAGGAGGACTCCAAGGGCCAGGCAGCTACACAGCCAGACAGAGTAGGAAGTAAGAAAAGATATACTGAAATAGAAAAAGGTAAAAGCCTAGAAGCAAAAGATAGATGAGATAATTTAAGAAAAACTGGCTAGAAACAAGCCAGGCTAAGGCCGGGCATTTATAAGAAAGAATTCAGGTCTCTGTGTGATTATTTGGGAGCTGGGTGGTAGGCCCCCCAAAAACCTAAAGATTAAAGAGCAAAAATAAACAATAACTCCTGTCATCTCAAACCCGCTGATAACTGTAGTGATATTTCATTTTTATATTAATAAATAAAGCTTGCATGAAGATCAGAGAGTAAAACAGCCACCCTGGTCAGCCTCACAGTCCAGGCAGTGGTGACACATACCTCTAATTCCAGTAGCCACACTAGTTTGCCATAGAAACCCGATAGTAGTGATGCACACCTTTAATCCCAGCACTAGAGAGGAATATGAGACAGAAGGGGACAGCTCTCATACAGTCTCATTCTGAGGATTCCTAGAGCAGGAACGCCATTTCAGAATGGGGTAGAGGTAAGAGCCAATGACTGACTGTTTTGCTTTTCTGGCCTTCAGGTTGAATCCCAATATCTGTCTCTGGGTTTTTATTAATCATGCTACAGATAACCTTCCCCATCTCAAGAAAATTCTCAGTTTTTGTTGGAATGCATAAGACAAATTGCATATTTATGAACAGGAAGACCAACATTGCAAGTTAGAGGAGGCTGCTAATTGCCATGTGCCTCTTGGTGGAAGAACCAAAGCACTACTGCCTAGCACCATGGTGACCCAGCACTACGGCGGCCATAACCACTTTGCCCCTCTCCACTAGGCAAGCGAATGCACGTGTGGCTCCTGTCTTTCTTCCTGGAAAGAAGGTTATCATTTGGACAGTGTTGAACTCCTCCAAGAACTCTTGCCAGGGCCATGCCCTGGCAGTTGACAGGATCCAGAACAGAGGCAAAAAGTATGTGAGAGAAGGCGTGAGCCAATCCATGGTGGTGGCAGTGGCTGTCTTGTAGCCTGACTGACTGCAGCCAGAGTGTTTCTTTGCATATACAGAATTCAGTAAGCAGGGAAAGATTTATATTGTTCCTAAACATAGATCACATCATTGTTGTTTCTGGATATATGTTTAACTTGTTCTCTTGCATATCTGGGGTAACAAACTAATAGTTATCATTGATAAACTATGACAGAGCAAAGTTATCTTTTACATTTATTTTTCCTCAAGTTTAGTCATTATTGATAAATAGTTACATTTTATAATCACTTTTATTCATCAACTCCATAACCCAATTTTTAAGAATCTAGAGGCATATGATAATCAATTCTTAGGGTGATAGCTTTTGTGGACTTCAAGGATGTGAGACAGAAAGAAAATCTCCAAGACATCCTAGGAAGATCGCCATGTCCCAACCAGAGTATTATTAACTCTTAACAGTCAGGGAGCCCAAGAACAATCCTCAGGCCAAAGCTGCCATAGTTATTATTCACTTTCTGGCAAAATACAATGTTTTACATTTTGTATCTGTGTAGAATTAATTTATTCATATGTATAAACCTGTCACACAGAATTTATTTATATGTCTAATCCTGGCATTCTTTTGCTCTGTGGTCATAAGATACCACAGTGGCTCGCATGAGCTAACTTTTCTAAGAGAGGGAGGTCCTGACACTTCGTTCTTTTATCACCTTTCCATGTCATCCTTTGCTCATCAATATAAGTCTCTGTGTAGGGCAGAGATAACTTCAGCTAATCTAACTTTGCAGCTATATATGCCTTGTAGTCACCTGAGTGTAGCAGGAAGAGGCCTGTGATCTGATCTGCGGCCAGTCCACCAGCCCACCAAATCTCGTGGACATTTTTAGCTTTACTTTGTTTTGATTATCTTGTTTCAGAGTAATCACAGGGACAGATGTTTCAAGGGTTCCTCAGAGCCTCATAAAGAGACCTCTGGCTTCTTTATTTGTGTCACAACTTCCAAGGTGTAAGGCAGACCTTCAAGTAGACAAGGATACCTCCCTAAAAGCGGGAGGGTGGTATGCTCAGGAATTTCCTGGTGAAGTTTAGCAGCGGTGCTCTTGGGAGAAGGTATAAATGATTCTTAAGAGATTTCACATCAGTCCAAATTATACAAACATTAAAAATCCCCCAAGTATTCAACATGTGGAGATCAAAGCCCAAAGTGGCACAGCAGCCACCATATGGCTCAGCATTGCTGGATCTTTGTCAACAATTGTCTGATTTTACGACTTTTACCATTCCCATCAGATAGTACTGCGCCAGGCTCTCTCTTCCCACACAGAGAGGTTTCCACCAGGAGTTTCCTGGTCCTTCCCATCAGATTTCATACTTCTGCAATCTACCAGCATGCAGTTTTGGCATTGTCAAGACAGCCATCCAGCCTGACCTGATCACTGCCATCTTGTGTCAACCATCCCTGCAAGGGTTCCCAAGCAGTCCTGGCCCATTTCCCCACAATGTTTCCCAGCACTATAACTTAGAAAACAAACAAACCCCAAAACAAAACATTAGAGCAATGTGTGAAGCTTTCCAACCAGCTCTGGAAGCCACCACCGACAGGAATGTACGACCTCTTGGAAGATCCTTTGTCCTAACCATCATCTAATCCCCTCTCTCTCTGACTCTCAGTCTTGCTGCCCTTGGCATCCTTCTGTGCAACCCTGGACCTGGCTGCCTCGAGGCTTTTTTCAGTCTTACATCTTCTGCTGTCAGTTCTTTTATGGTGGATTTTCCTGGAACACTAGGCACACTGAAAAGCAGGCCAACTCTCAAACATCATGGTTTTCAGTTTGCTTAGATGTTAAATGAACATGGGCGATATTTATTGGATCCCTCCAAAGACTCCAATAAGAAAAGTGACAAATGTCTCCGAAATTAACTTAAAATAAGTCCAACTTGAATTAAAACATCAACAAGATTTTCCTTTAATTCAAGTTGCTTCCTAAAACTCACAGGAAAGTGAAAGGGTCAAGAATGGCAAAGACAGAGAAGGAAGTGAAGGATCTATCGAGAATGAAGAGATGGAAGAGGGGGAGAAGGAGAATCACAAGAATTAAGACAAGGAAAAATGTTAGCAGCTAGCACAGCATAATATTATCAGTACAGCAATAGGCAGACAAGCCAAAGGGTGAAGTGCAGAATGTGAACACACATGCTTAGCTTTGACAGTTTGCAGCACAATCATGTACAGACAACACAAAGCCCGAAATTGTGTTGGGTTAACTAGTTATGCACATAGAAACAGAAAAAACAAATCACTTTCTCATATCATATAAAAATTACATATGATAATTGGGAAGTGAATAAGTCATAAAGGTGAATACTCACTGGATTGCCATAGACAGTAAGCTCTCTGAGAGAAGGGATAACATCAAGCTTTTCCAGTTCTGCAATTTCCTATGTAAAAGGGAATAAATTATCATTTGGTTAGCTTACATTTCCTAACATAAACCACACCGAAGCAGTTTTATGCAAGCTTTAGATTTCAGGTAGCTCCCAGTGTATCCTCTGAGTGAACCCCTGTGAAGCCTGTCGACTCCCACTGCATGGCTTAGAAAGATGACACTGTGGTGTGTAAAGAAATCCACAGAGCAGGACTGGAAAGATGACAGCAAACTTGTGTAGGAAGAGTTATAGGCCACCCTAGGGTGGAAATGGCAGCCTTCAGAACAGAAGAAAGAGTTATACTGACTATACTCTGATACAGTAGCTGAGAAGGAGACAACAGATTCAGAACTGTTTCCCTGGTTAAATGTTCTGCTCTCCACAGTGCATAGGACTATTTCATTACTATCCACTTCACATCACTGTAAGTTTGTAATAGTGTAGTTTTGGAAAAAATTTAAAAAATACATACTTTTATTTAATGTATATGTGTTTTGCCTTCATTGTGTTCTTAGATGTTTAAAAGCACATGGAGAGTCTGGGTCCCAGACAGAGGACTTACCTAACCATGGGGATCAGATGGGACTGGGGCACTGTAATCTTTGTGTTGCAATGATTCTTAGACCCAATATAATAGGCCACATTTTCTCGGTCTACATTATTAGACACATTGGGGAAGTCAAAAGCTTCACACCATAGACTGCAGGTCAGTGAGAGATTGTATCTACCTTTATCTGAAGTACTAGTGTTTTGTTAATTTTTTTTTTTCAGGACAGGGTTTCCCAATAGCTCTAGAGCCAGTCCTGGAACTTGCTCTGTAGGCTATGCTTGAACGGACAGAGGTTTGCCTGCCGCTGCCTCAACAGTACTGGGATTAAAGGCCTGTACCACCACCACCCAGCTGTTTTGTTAATTTTTTAATAGGTTTTCCTCCTTTCCTATCACTCTTGGCTAACCCAGAGATTGTATTATGATTGCTCACTTGTAGAATGAATGCTCATATCAGATTGCCCAAATTGGTATGAATCCAGAGATGAAGTCTCTCCCCTGAAGAAACTTTGAATGAACAGCTAAGATTTGAAATAACACTGTTTCAGAAGAATTTGACCAGGTTTCCAACTCTCTTTTACTCCCCAGCATTCATTTTCCCCTCCAGTTAACTGTATATGGTCACAGTAAGGTACAAGAAGACCAGCCATTAACATAAGTTCAGTGGTAAAACTAAACTCGGTGGCCAATACCATCTCAAGGATAAATATTGAAGGCTAAACTCCTTCAATAACCACGAAAGCTCAGTCATTCCTTCAATGATCCATGAATAATCCCCATGATTTGCCACAGGCTACCATACAGTCGTATTAAATTTTGACAGCAAAACCCACTAAACAGGATCTGTTCACATTGTCGAAGAGGGAGCTACCATATCAAGCTTCTCTACCATCTCCTTCATTCCTTATGGGGAATAGGGTGTCTATAGGTGAGCAGGGACATCCTGAGAAGTCAGTTACCTGGTCCAAGTTCCTTTCAGCATGCTGCTAACTGGGTGTCCTGGCAAATAGAGCAATAGCATTTTCCAGAAGGTTCTTACTTGTGGCATTCTCTTTACAGATCTCTCTGGATAAAGACTGCCTACAGCCAACTAACCTAGAATTTAAGGAATTACAAGACTAGGCCTCTAATAAGAGGCTTAAGCATAAAATGAAAATGTTTCAGAAACAGTACCCTGCTCAGAGACCATGCCACAAAATCTGTCCTGGAGGCTGTCTTTTTTATTCTGAGCTAAGTAGCCTGTGTGCTGAGGGAAGAAGGAAACCAATAAAACATCCAAGGCCTCAAGAATTAGTTATTGAAAGGATACACAAAACTTGAGAAGGTTTTGTGTGTTTTTACCGGGCTTGTGTAAGCCAAGGCTCTGGGCGTGCTGAACACACGCTCTAGCACAGAACTGCTCCCCCAGCTCTAAGTCTCCTTTGTTATACTCCCGTGCTGTTGCCAGAATAGTTCCATAGAATACAAATTTCCCCAACTTTTATTTCTCCTGAATAAAGTTTTGGAAAGCTCGTTGTCAGTTCGGCCAGGCTTTCCTCTGAATGGTGTTTGAATCTGGGTAACTCCGGCATATGCTATATCTCTCGGTATGTATGTTTCTTACTTCTTAAGTCAAAAGGGACATCACTCATGATTTCCTTCTCAGTTTGGAGAGAATTTCATATTATCTCAGAAAAGCCTTCTCGAACTTAGCAAATAGAGCCTCAGACAAATACTTAAGTGTCTAGTGTCTACCATGTACCATGTGCTATTCTGATATGAATACGGACCAGATGGACACAGGTTCTGCTCAGGCAGGGGAGTGTACAGTTCAGCCTGTCTTTGAAACTGCCTTAGGAGTATGCAGAGCAGAAGCAACACTGGTGAAGGCAGGTGTATAGGTCACTACTAAAACGCTGATACAAACACAAACTCTGTTAGCTTGTATCAACCCTTGTACCTGTATACTACCTCAGGAGACAGTCTAAGAAGGGCCAGTTGGTGCTGTACCCTATGAGCAACAGCTCAATTCTGAGTTCAAGGACCTACAGAAGGAAGACATGAGGGGGAAGAGCTGCAGTGTTAGCACCAGGTCTGTGAGAGAGATGTGATGCCAAGTAGACTAAGGACACACGGCAGAGTGAAAGGGACGGAGGAAGGCTTCAGCAGAGACTCAGAGACAGCCTAGACCAAGAGCATCGAGGAGTAAGTGAGAACTGTGAGAGAGGACTGGTGAGACCAGCTACAGAACTCAACTAAACTAGTATCAGTGGGCGGGTGCATGTTGTCGAGGTCATAAGTCTAGAAGGGTAAAAACCTCTTTGCCTCAGAACACAGCATGTGCCTTGTGATATGCCTGAGACAGGCTTGTTAAATAGCAGCCACGGCACCCTAATTGGTGCATTTGGGAGCTTTATGTCCAGATCACAGAGGATTTCAGCTATGTGAACCTCAAAACGACAGTACCCCTAAGACAGTTACCTGGATTTTATTATATCCCAGGAAGAGTTTCTCCAGTTTGACCAAAGATTGCAATTTGCCCAGCTCTCGCAGTCTGTTTTCCTCGAGATGAAGGGTCCGCAGGGAACTTGGTTTGGCAAAAGCACTGTCATTGAACGCTCGGATGCGGTTATGGTCGACGACCAGCTCCTGAAGGGCGATCAGGTTGTCTAGCCCTTCGACCTGACTGATCTCGTTCCCTAAGCAGTTACGACAAAGCTGCATGAGCCCCAGCTTCCAGAACCAAAGCTTATGTACCTGCCTTTAGTTAAGTACTTATCAAGTGATTTTCAAAGCTAAATAAGGACACATATTTTTTATCTCAAAATTGTGACACAAACTGGTTTTTCCCTAACCCCTAATGAGCAGTCTTTCCCCAAAAAACTTTATCTAGCCTTAGCAATCCATCTTGTCGATCTGTTAATTCAGAGACTAAATTATCTTGGACTAGTTTTCCTTTCTTTCTGATATATCTAATTAGTCACTTAATCCTAATATTTATTCCTTTGCAACTGACTTTTAGACTTATCATTTATATTGATACCACTGTGGGCCAGGCCACTATTGGTATATATTAAATCAAAATGGCATATGCTTTAGAGTCAGACAGACCTGAGCACCATGACATAATGGTGCAAACTTGGGTACATTATTTAGCCATATGGAACCTCAATTATTTCTTCTTCCCACCCCCAGGTGTCCAACAGCAGGGAAACAGCTAAGAGAATATGATGGATAAATATATAATGGTTCTTTCCAGTCTTTTTTTAAAAAAAATATTTATTTATTTATTATGTATACAATAATCTGTCTGCGTGTATGCCTGATGGCCAGAAGAGGGCGCCAGACCTCATTCCAGATCATTGTGAGCCACCATGTGGTTGCAGGGAACTGAACTCAGGACCTTTGGAAGAGCAGGAAATGCTCTTAACCACTGAGCCATCTCTCCAGCCCCGGCTCTTTCCAGTCTTAAAGAAGAACAAGATTATATTCTTTGCAAGAGAATGCACGCAACTGGAGACAATCACGTTAATCAAATTAAGGTAGTCTCAAAAAAATAAATTTCATATATGGAAGTGAAACCATCTAAGAGAACAAAGGGGGCTGACTAATGAGGGGCAGAAGGGGGAGTCAAGGGAGGTAGAGGATACCCTCAATATACAATATATATTTGTATGAAAATGTTCCTGTAAATAGTACCAGGCACAATGAGTATATGCAATTAATTTCAAAAAACTTATTTGATAATATTCAGCTAAACTAAAGGAAAAATGTTTTCAATTATTAAATGTTTGGTGTCAATGACCATTAGAATAAATGATGAGGCTGGCTCTTGTTTGTTAAAGCAAGATAATCCACTCAGTTACTGGACTTATGGACGGCATGTCTACTCACCCTGCAGAAAGAGGAATTTTAAGTTTCTTAGTCTGTTAAGTTGTAGCTGGACTAAGTTACAAATTCCATTGTATCCCAAATGAAGAACCTCTAAACTCTGCATTATTGGAGCCATATTTTCATTGCTTACTGAATCTCTGAAATACACAGTTAGTTTGAGGTCATAAATAGATTTGAAAGCAACTTTATCATAAAAGGTTTGAAATGTATTCACTGTAAAGTGAAAGTAAGATGAAAATTTGCATGAGCTTTTGCTATATGACAGTCAAGAGTGCTTTTATAATAATTTTATCTCTTAAATGTTTATATGGAAAAGAATTAAGTACAGAAAGTCACAATGGAAAGTGAAACCAATACAATCGGGAAAAAAAGAAAAATGTTGTATTCCATAATAAGTACAGTTATCTTCATTCTCAAAGGACATAATCCCTGTATATATTAAACTCTAGCAGATCTGCCAAAACCACTAATGGAGCTAATAAATTACTCCATCAAAGCTACAAGATAAAATAATAAAAATAGTCTGAAGTTCCAGTGCCAATAAAAAATTAAAAATAAAATTAAGAAAACAATTCTTACATTGTTTATAACAGTGTAAGAGAAAATAATTTCAGAACACTTTAGAATGAATTCCAAAAATTAAGCACAAAATTTATACACATAACTGAATTAAACCAATGAATGTATCATTAAGTAAAAAAATTATTTCATGTTTGTGGATTAGAAGTCTGAATATTATTAAAATGGCAATTCTTTCAAATTGATAGTAGAGTAAATACAATCTCTACCCAAAGCTCTTTAGGAGAAAATGAACTGTCTTAAAATTTATAAAGAATTCAAAGAACTCTGCACATCCAAAACAATACTGAAAAAAATAAGTTAGGCAGCTTACATTTATATAATCATATATTGGAACAGTACACAGCAGGGCAGTGAAGTTAATTAGTGGCCCTTGCAATGACGAGGGATGGGTCTCAAAAAGTAAGCTAAGTGAAAGAAGTCAGACATAAAACGACAGTAGGAGGAGGGCTTGGAGGTGAAGGCAGGGGCATGGTAGGATAGGGAGAAGGATATGATAGTGGGGACAGAAGATAAGCAGAGTATGCTATATACACATAGGAAATGCCATAATGAGACCCATTAGTTAGAACAATGCTAATAAAATATAATGCTAATAAAAATGAAAAGAGTACTTACGATGTAATTCCAATCTTACACAATTCTAGAAAGAGGCAAACTCATAGTGAAAGTAAGCAGATCAGTGGCTATTGCCAAAGGCTGGTATGTGGGGAAAGGGGATTGTGAAGAAAAATGAGGGTGGTGTGAGGGGCAGTTATTTCACACTGTGGTTTTAGCCATGGTTACAGGACGGAAAACATTTGTCAGAAATCATTAAATGGCACACTGAAGTTGGTGACTTTGTTATGTGCAAAGTGTACTTCAATAAAGATGGTAAAAACAAGGAATATTCTTCATAGAAAAAATGAAAATATTTTTAATTGGTGATACACACACACATTTTACACATACACACACACATCTCTGTCTGTCCATCTAGCCATCCACCCATCCTTTTATAAACATATAGGAAAGCTAGAGATGTATCTTGATCTTCATAAATGATATCTTTCCCGTTAATGTTAGAATTGGGGGGACAATGACATAGAAACAGTTCATTTTTTTTATTTGTGAAGTTTATTTTTGGCATCTAATTTGCTAAAATAATTCTCAAAATCACCCAAATATGTGCATTAGATTGTGTTACTTCTTGGGTTGTTTTTAGTGTGTCAAAGAATTTTAAAAAGTACCTATTTAGTTTTGAGGTTCCTCGCTGTCCATAGCCACTGGAAGGCACTTTCTGGTAGAGCAGTTGTCTGTTGCTTAAGTGAGTCTGAGGTTTTAGTCTAGGCATGATTGATTCGATATGGTTATAGTTGAGGCATAATACCTACAGAAAGAACACTTTATTAATCAAATGTCAATAATATATTAAAATGGGCTGACTAATACTTGCAATAGAGACAATAATTAGTAATATATTATCATGAAAAATAAAATAATTTATCCCAAAGTATTTAGATTTAGCTTGGAATGTGTTTTTAATGATTATACACTTTGGAGAATCACTACAGACAAAACATCCAAGACCTTAGCCAGCTACCCAGCTTTCCCAAGTGGCACTCCTGGTTTGTCTAAGCCTGATACAGATGAACTAATTCCTTAGAACGTTTTCTGTTTCTGTGTGTAGAGGCCTTTAATTGCTGACTGAGTTGACACAATGAGGCTGCTTTGAGAACCACTTATTCTCAACTCCATTTCATATGTGCTCACTAGAGACATGGCCGCTCATCCCATCTCCTACTGAAGAGTAAGATCTGTTTGTAAGTCAAGGATGTAAGATAGATCGTTAAAAAAATAGAAATGCTGGAAGGTAAGACTAAGATCTTTTTCCTTGATTAGTGAAAAACAATAAAATACAATTTAGGGAATAATTTTGACACCTTAATAAGGAAATACATTTTAATGTAAAATAAAGTTTAAAACTTGTGTGAAGCTTTTGAAAGCAAACCCAGCTTTCAGCCACGTGCCTTCACGTTGGGCAGGTAGATGAGGCCGCTGAACGAGGTGAGGTTGTTGTTCTGCAAGTTCACGCTGCACACATTCCTGAATTGGTCAACAGGAATCAGATCCACAGTCCTGAGTTAGGAAGCAAACACACTTATTATTTTAATGGGACAGGGCCAGTTCCTCCACAAATGTCTCCAAAGGCACAAAAGATCCTCACTGGACTGATTCTATGCAATGTCAAATATTGGAGACCGATGTCCATCTAAGTGTGAATTTTTATTGCATAAGTATGAAGAAAATGACATAGAATTTAATTACTCAAAAATCCCATACGTATTACCATTAAACAATCACTGAAGAAGACACTTATACAATAAACATTTCTAGTTGATTTACAGATTAACATCCAAGTTCATGAAATCACAGCAAACTTGACAGAGTGTCATAAAATAATCAGGTCCTAAGCTTCCACATGCATATGGGAAGCAGGCTGCTCCTGAAGAGACAAGAAGTAAAAGGAGTAGACAGGAAGGAGACAGCAGTGAGGGTATCGAAACCAGATGTTCTGAGATCTGCAGAAATCCTTCACAACGTTGGTTTCAACACTCATTTGAGAATGGTGATTGGGGTCTGTGGTCATGGAGAGGATGCCAGACAATTCTGGAGCCTGAACATAATAATTCCATGTTCATGTTCTATCATGCATCTAAGGATACTATTAGAATTAATAAGATACAATTAGAAGTGTTAGCAGGCTTTTTTATTACTAACTTTGATTTTCATGATTTTCTTCAGATGTAATTACATTTTTGCTATTTCTTAAAAAATATATGAGTAGTAAACATTTTTAATCATGGTTTCTGATAATAAAAATTATTGCAGCATTTAAAAGGGTGTCAGAGATAGACTAGAACAATTATTGGGTGTGTTTGGAAAGGAGAGTCAGAAAAATATGGTAATAATTACACATGTAATTTTAATGACAAATACACACAACAAAGTGATTATACCTGATGGATGATGAAGTCCAGTTTAGTTCTTGCATTTGGACAAAGTTGGAGTGTCCTTGTCGTTCGGCAATCATGTCAGACGTAAGTCTACCACCAAACAAATCTTTTGCATTCTCGATCTCTGGAGGTTCCTATGAGGACATTTAGAAAGTGATGACCTCTCTTACAGATGACCTTTGGTTCCAGATGTAAATGACGCAGACACACTTCTCCTTATTCTTCTTCACAGCTACCCCACCCACCTAGCACAACGGATAGAGGAAACACACACAAGATGATATCAGGACTCTAGGGACTCCGGGGCTTGAGGAATGACACCATGATTCTATTTTTTTGTCTCATACATGGCCAGCTGGGAAGCCCCAAAACAGAAGAAAGCCCATAACCACCTAACTTTTTCTAGTCAGTGGAGAAGCAAAGAGAAAGCCTCGCATGACGATAACTGTGAAACTTTTAGATAATAATAGGCCTGTTCCATCTAAGCACCAGGCTCAGTATTGTCATCCTTCAGCAAGGCACTCCTTCGCTTTTATTTTAACTATCTGCTCTCTTCAAACTATTTCTAAATCTAAAAAAAGTGAATGAAATTTCCATATCCAAATTTAATCCCATATTTTCAACTGCCTGCTTGATATCTCTAGCCAGATTATCTCATGTCTCATAAAATGTCGCAGGTCTGAAAGTGACCGTCTTATTCCCCAAAGCTGCTTTTCTTCTACTCATATTGTATTATGGGGCCTTTGGAGGATATCAGGGCTCTAAGACTCATTAAGGGAAAGCTATTTCCTCCTGGTCAAAAGCATGGAATCCACATCTGGCTTGAGTAGAGACATGACAGACTATGCTTTCCTCCCTCAAGAATTAATTCACCTGGGTCTGTCAATTACTTTTCCAAGAGAGCACTCTCAGGAAGGTTTATTCACTTAAAGCCCTGTTAAAGAATGGCTAAGAATAATTATCCCTTAATGAGATAAGGTAGTTTTTCTTCAGAAAATACCACTACGTTGACCAGAAGAATGTAACTTTCTTTTTTCCTTTTCTATCACTTTCTTTTGGATACTAACCAAAGTCTAAGCATGTTTTTGCTGGCATTTTGGGTCTTCTTAATCCTTCTCTGAAGCTCCCTCCTTTTGCCACATACCTACTTGCGGCCATGTGACTGGTCACTGACCTCCATTGCTGGCCTTGTTGACCTAACTCAAAAGGCGTGATTTTCTCTCTTCCTCCTTTTCATAAACTCTCTCCCAATGGCTGCTGAGATTTCTAGTTTGCTTGCCCTATTGTTTTCTCTTAAATGTTAGTAATATTGACCTTGAGCTTCCTAGTGTGTCTCTTTTAAAATTCTTTTTGGAAGGCTAAGAACCCAAAGAGGTAACCCCAACTCCCCCCAATAACACTCACACTATTGTTGCTGCCTTTGTAGATATCTTTGCACGTTTGCTGCCCATGAGTGATAAATTCTGTTAATTTCCCCAGTATTTCTCTCAAGTTTCAGCTTTCTGTTTTTGTTTGGTTGGTTGGTTTTGAGACAAGGTCTTTCTACACATCCCTGGCTGTCCTGGAACTCAGTATGTCAACCATACTGGCCTCTAGCTCCCAGCCATCTGCCTGCCTCTGCCGCTGCCTCTGGAGTGATAGGACTAAAGCTGAGTGTCACCACACCCACCCAGCATTCGGAGTCACCTCCTTCTGGTTCAGTTTCTCATTATTTTGCTCCTATAATATTTCAGTAAATTTTGAAAGACTGTTATTTGTTGTACTTCAGCAAATACTGCTATTAGATGAACATTCTCAATATATAGTTCTGGATATATAATTTCCCTTCTGAAAATATTCAGCACATTCCCATTCCCTTTAATTTGAAGTCCAATTCTCCAGCCTATTCTTCATGTTCCATTATTAATTCATAGATTTTTGACATACCCCATTCTACAAAGGACATATAGAAGCTTACAGGAAACATAATACATAAGAAAACAATAAAAGCATAAACAAAATAATGAATATCAAGACCAAGAACAGCATAAGTTAGAACAGATAAAAGCTAGGGTTAGAGACAAAGAGAATACAATATCCTTTAGAGTTGTCTATTATTGAACCACAAAATTGGGCCTGAGCTTTTGAGATGCTAAAATGAGAAGAGAAATACTTATAATACCCATATAATGCCCATACAATACTTAGAATACCCATCGCCAATGAATAGAACAAGACCTTTCCCCCTACACTTAGCTCTCTCATGACACCTTTCAAATGCATGTAAGTAAGAGGAATCAGAGCTCCACCACATTGAGAGCAAAGGCAATGCAGGTTATATAAGACTCCACATAAAAATCCACCCCTAGTGAAAGCGAGGGACTGACTACGTCCAACACACACAGTTCTGGAGCATTTGCATTTATTGGAATGACTACGCTTTGTTCAGTGAGACCCTGAAAATGTTGGGCTATGATTAGTACTCTTCTCAGAATGCCTCAGAGTCCCAAACTGTCCAGGGTTGCCTCTCAATTTTCTAAAATATTTGATTCACATTTTTGGTTGACGAGAGCTAGGTAACATTACACTAGAACTGTGTTCTTCCTGCATTTGTTGGACACTCACCCTGTTACATGGAGCTTGAGAGTCTTGCATGAACTTGCCTGTTACAGAACATGGTTCAGACGAGGATTTTGTATTCATCCCTAAGTCCCATGTTCCCCATTTACTATTTTAAAGTAATCTTGCCATGCTACATTTTTTGGGTCAAATATAGTTTCCATAATTGTTAACAATTGTATTTTCTCAGGCACTAAGAAGCATTTCTTAAGCTAGGGGTGATGGTGCTGTGGTGTGTGCTTTTCCTACTCCGCCCCATAGAATTGTGCCATGTCAGCTGCAATGTTTCCTAGAGATTTCACCCAGAACTCCACACATTATAAAATCACACCTCCAGCTGTTGCCCTTCATTTTTCTGAGTGTGTGTTTGTGCCATGGCGTGCGCACATGGAGGTCCCTGGGCCTTGCTTTATGTCCCCTGCTAAGCACACCAGGCTAGCTGGACCATGGGCTTCTGGGGCTTCTTCTGTCTACCCCCATCTCACTATGGGAGCACTGGGGTTACAGGTGCGGATTACATTGTGTAGCTTTACATGGGATCTGGTGATCCCAGCTCAGTGCCTCACGCTTGTGCCGTGCAGTCTTTGCCTCCTGAGCTCAGTCTCACCGAACTCACTTTGGAGGCACTGAAAGCAGTGTATGAAGAGACAATTAAGAATTGGTCAGGTGAGCGAACTCTAACATCCAGATCCAAAAAGAGCTTTGGAGAGGTAGATTTTAATGATCACAGTGAGATTTTAGTCTAATACCAGAGATAAGCAATATTTGAGGTGCTTGTGACCTGTGAGTATGCACATACATGCACTGCAGATCAAATGGCATGATTCATAAAAACAACTTACAATTGGGAGTCCATCCAAGGCCTTCAGTTCTGGAAGATGAAATATTACAAACAACCGGTAGTTTTCTTGGTTCCATATAATAATGTTTCCATCCATGTCTAGGATGACCAAGTTGCATAAACCCTAGATAATAAAGATATATTCAGTCATGTAAATCACATTCCAGCAAGTCATTTTTCCAGGGATTGGAGAACGCTGAATTTTAATATTTGAATTATCTATAATTTCATAAAATTTCAGTGCTTTTAATTATACTTTAAGTACAAGGGTTTCCCTTTAGACCAGTAATATATAATTGTATACAACATTTCTGTGGTCCATGCTATATATCATTATCCCTTTTAGGATACAGGTATTAGATAAATTATCAGTGCAAAGTCTAGAGAAAATGTTCATATACTGAAAGCCATATACTTTGGTCATGTAGTAATGGCCTATTAGGTGGCATCTTTCTGTATTCACTATGTAAAGGGGATGAAAAATAATGCCACTAGAAAAAAAGACCATCTTGAAGTGTGTCAACTCTCTGAAAAGGTAGGACAACCAATCTTATGGGAAAATTTGCCCTTACAGTAAAGGAATGGCCCTGTGTAGGTATGGACTGGAGGAATGTAGTTTCTCAACACCATGATGGGGCTGTTTTCTGCTGACACTGTTGGTACCCAAGCTGCCTTTGTAGCTTTAGATGGTATACTGGGGAAGAGGATGGAAAGAGGCTGAGTGTAGGGAAAGACGGAACTGATGCAAGTCTTTGGAAGAAAATCCAGTCACAGCAAATGAAACCAATGTACCACTCCTAGGGAGTGGCCAGGAACTGAAGAGACAATGAAGCCACACATAGCATTTGAAGCTAATCCCTTCAGTAAAGCCTGTTATACAGTAGTCTTGAGTTAGTGGTTTCTTTAGGAAAATTAAAGAGATCAAATCTGAATGAAGGGCTGCAGATACAGCTCACGGTAGAGTGATTGCCTAGCATGCCCGAGGCCCTGCATTTGATCCTCAGCCCAGTACTAGAAAAACAAAAACAAAACAAAACAAATAAACAAAACTGACCAGAAAAAGTTCAGAGAAACTGATAAAATACAATAGGCAATTATGGAGAATTCGTACTGAGAACAGACCTGTTAAAGAATGCCAGGTCTGGGAATCTTTAGAACTGTTTTTTGATAGAAGGAAGGTGTCTTAATTGAGTTACTACTGATATGATGAAACACTACGACCCAAAGCACCCTGGGGAGGACAGGGTTTAGTGGCTTAAATATCCCAAGTCACAGTCAGTTGAAGAAAACCAAGGCAGGAACTCAAGCAGGGCAGGAACCTGGAGGCAGGAGCTGATGCAGAGACCATGGAGGGGTGCTGGCTTGCTCCTCAGGTCTTTCTCAGCCTGCTTTCTTATAGCACCCAGGACCACCAACCCAGTGATGGTGGCCTCACCCACAAAGGGCTGGGCCCTCCCACATTTATCATTAATTAAAAATGTCCTACAGGGCTGCCTACAGCCTGATTTTATGGAGGCAATTTCTCAAATGAAGTCCCCTCTTCTCAGATGACTACAGCTTGTGTCAAGTTGACATAAAACAAACCAGCACAGAAGGTGTGGGTTCTCTTATTTGACCACGAAAATGAGATACTTTACTTGACTTCAAACTACTTCGGAGTCAAAATGAAAACAAACAACAGAAAAAAAGCCAGCATGGTTCTCAAATCAAAACATAAACTAGTGGGTCAAAACAGAAGACCCAGGAATATGCCCTTGCAGATGCAGTCTTCTGGTTCCCAACAGAGATATAAAAAGTATATACCCAGTAGAAGAACTTCTTTAACAAGTAGTGCTGGGAAATCTCGACACCCATGTGTGAAACAGCAAAATGGATCCCCGTTTCTCACTCAGTAAAAGCATCAACTCAAGGGCAAGAGAAAAGGCTCAGTGGGTAAGAGCACTTGTTCTTGCTGTGGACCCAGGTTCAATTCTCAGCACCCATATGCTGGCTCACAAATATTTGTAATTTCAGCTCCAGGGCATGCAACACCTTCTTCTGGAGATAGGCACCACACATGCAGACAGTGCACATACATACAGGTAGGCAGAGCCCTCACACATAAACATTTAAAAAAATCTAAAAGCCCCAAACAAAACAACATCAACTCAAAATGGATCAAACATCCTAGTGTAATACCAGAGGTAAAGTTAGAAAACTTAGACAATGTGAGAGGTGAAGGCGAAGGGAGTATCTACGGATGTCAGCAGCAGCAATGACTTTCGAAGAGGATGCCAGTGGCCAAGAACCCAGCAAAGGGCTGACAGTAGGTGACAGTCAGGACTGCATACGTTAAGAAGACTTCTCAGAAAAGAAACATTCACCAGAGTGAATAGAAAGACCACAGAACGGGAGAGACTGGATTAGTGGCTAAAATATATAAAAATGCCAAAATATTAAACATCCAAAGGGCAAGTAATCCAATCGATAAACTACACATAAACTGAACAGGCACACACAAGTGAAGAAATCCAAATGGACAACAAAAGTAGGTGCAAGAACCAAACAGGAAAATGCAAAGCAAAAGCTACATGACAAACTGTCTTATCCTTGGTCAAAAATACTGCCAGCAAGAAAACAAAACAAAGAAAAGAAAAACAAGCACAGAAAACATTGGCAGTGATGTGAGGAGAAAGGAACTCTTACATGCGATTGACAGTGATGTAAATTATTCTAGTCACCATGGAAATTAGTATACAGGTCCTTATCAAATTAAAAGTAGATCTATACACTGCTTCTCAGTGGATGACCCCCCCAGCCAAAGTCAGCTGATTATGCAGACACCTGAACATCCATGCTTGTTGCAGCATGAGTCACGGCAGCTAAGTTACAGAATTAGCTCCTGTTCCTGCCAATGGATGAACGGATAAAGAAAAGGTGATGTGTAAGTATTATATAGTATTCAGCCATAAAGAAGAACAAATGCATGCCAATTGCAGGAACTGCGGATCACTATGTTCAGGGAAAATAAGATAGCCTCAGGAAGACAAGTACTGTGTGCTTTTGCTCATATATGGAGTTAGTGGGGAAAGTAGGAGGGGAAGGAGTATTAGGGGTGGGGAGAGGAAAAGGAGGAGAGGCAGGAGGGAAGGCAGCATAATAAAGGGGGATGAATACGATCAGGGCAAACTGTATGTGCCATGACAATGTCATAATGGAGCAAAGTCTTTTGCACAATTAAAATATGTTGGTAAAAAGTTAACCCATAAATCTACCAGGTTGCTATCATACTGGTGTCCTTTGTATATTTGCATTAAATGAATGCAAATGTATTTCAATAAACTTTGATGTTTGAGTTTTCTTCTTTATAGCCTGTTCAGTGAACATAGCATTCACAAATAGCACAGGGTTTTAGAAGCGGAGACTTGTTAGCCCAGGTGATCACCTTTAAGTTGTAGATCTCCTGGTTCAGAGCTATGTAGTTATTGCTTATGTACAGCTCTATCAGGGTGAACGTCTTTTGTAAAGCACTCAGAGATGTGATCCTGTTGTTCTCGAGAGAAAGGGAGTGGAGATGCAGCATGTTGTCGAAAGTATGCTTTTCCAAGCCGGTGAGAAAGTTGTTGTTCATGCTGAGGCGGCTTAGTTTAGTCAGCCTGGTGATGCCTAGAACATCAGCAAAGTCAAGGAGCGGTTCAGACAGCAGGTTAGTGTCACACAGAACAAGCTAGCCACTGCCCCGGTGCTTCTGCTTGTGAATTTAAGCAACTTTAAGGAACATGGCCATAAACCATTCCATCATTTCTTCCTCTGGGTTCCAGAAGGACACAGCCACATGCATAAAGTCCCATTCATGCATCAAATTCTGATTTTGAATTTCTAAGTAGATTCGTTTTTCTTAGGTGCTAAAGAAAGGCACTTTGTAGGCAACAATTTCTCCTTCAAAAAATAAAATAGCTACCAGCACTCATATTAGAGCAGCAAAGACTAGAAACCAGAGTAAGAGACTCTGGAAATTACAGAGTCAGCTGTACTAATGAAAACCATTTGGCCCAATTCTCATATTCCATGCTTAAAATTAGTTTTAGAATGAAACTTAGAAGCTGGCTGCTCCCAGCAGACTCTAACCGTAATGTTTACCCCGTGCTGCAGGCAGTGGAGAAAGATGAAGGCAGGAGGGAGCTGTGGAAACAGGACCCCCCCCACCCCTGGTTTTTTTGGGTTTTTATTTTCAAAGACAAGGTTTCAATACGTAGTTCAGCCTGGCTTCAAATTTAGTTTATAGTTCTGCGGATTCAGATACCTGAGTGCTGGGATTACTGGCATGTATCACCACAGACCTGGCAGATAGAGAAGAACTTTGGAGTCATAGTGGGCTTCAACTGCATTACACAGGGCTATAGGTAAATGATATAAGCATGCCTCCATTTTCTCATCCATACAAAGGGCACGTCAAACCTACTCCTAAGGGGCTATGGAATTAAATAGAATGGTTTTTAGGAAGAGAGACTAGAGATGGTTTTTAGCAGGTCACAGAAGATTTCTTTCAATTTCTTGCCATTAAAGGTCTCAAGTGAGGGTCAGGAGAGAAGCCGAGACAGTCACAGAATACTGAATTTAGTATATTTCAGAACATGTCATCTAAATGTCGGGATTTTTAGCCACAGACAAGCATAGACTAAAGTGATCTGAAGAATCTAGGATACTCTGTGAGAAAAGGGAATTTTGTTCTACACTCTGATATAAGATACATTTTTATATTAAACTTAAAAGTAGTCAGAATATACTCATTTCATTATGACTGAGGCTTTGTTAAAGCAGAGTAATTGTTTGTAAGTGAAGTCAAATGTGCACAGATTTTCCATTGTTAATTTCCAGTAAGTATAATTTTCACTTTTGCTCGCATTTACATTTCTAAATATAACCTTAATACTTATCTTACAAAATGTAGGGGATGGTTTGATCTTTTCCAAGGTAAGCCCCATCCATGCATTGCTTCAGTGCTACAGATGTGATTGGCCACCTCACTTCTACTCACTTGATCTGGTAATAGATGGCAGTCCCCTGCATTAGGAGAGGAAAGAGGCCTAGGGAAGAGTCCCGGGGCTCCTCATGCTGAGAAGTTCACCAGCAGTACTGTCAGGAGATACTCAGAAGGCCCTGATGCAGGCCTTCCTGAAGTCTCTCTAGATATATTCCCCTTTGGAAATTCTGTCCTTAGCGTTACTGAGTTACTTGAGACTTGGTGGTTCTTACCAAGCCTCTACCTTACCTTCTATTTTTGAGATGCAGTTGCCATCTAACGTGAGCTCCTCCAGGTTGACACAGGACTCCAAGCCTTCCATTTTGGAGAGATTATTATTGCTGAATGATGCCCATTTCAAATTCTCCAATTTTTCTAGATTTGTAATTTCAAAGAGATGTTGTCCATCTAAATTTAAGGCAGTTATCTATATAATAATTCATATTACATGTTACTTCTGAATCTTGCAAACAAGTTCAAAATTATTAGATTTAAAATGCTAACAAAACAGCCCAAATGTGACAAGGAAATGCTAGATTTCATTTAGGAACTGGAAACTCTTAGTTTACAATAAAGTTAAAGCTTGAAAAGATTCTAATAGGGCTATTCATTGTGTTATGGACACAATGGCTTCCACTGCAGCTGCTGGGACATTTGTCCCCTTTGGGGACAGCCTGAGCTGCGGAGCTACTTTGCCTCAGGGCACACTCCTTTCCAGCTTGGTCCAGTTTTAGTGGTGTATATAACAGCCTGGCTACCTCAGCCTCACTTGGTCCATTGCTAGTGGTAGACAGAACAACCTGGCCGTCTCTGCTCACTTGGTCCATTGCTAGTGGTAGATAAAACAACCTGGCCATCTCTGCTCACTTGGAACACATTTAAGGCATAATTCTGATTCATGAACTTGGCACCACCAAGGCTTTCACTGAATCTGCACTGCAGCCCAATATCAACATACATTACACGATAAAGATGTCATCAACATTCCCCATTTTCAAGAGCCTGATTAGCTTCACTGCTGTCCTTCATGTTTGGACTAGAAAGGACTCTGATATGGTCAGGTGGCCTTATGAAGCAAGAAGCTGTTGGGGCTGTGACTTGTCCCTGGCTGAGGCCTGGATAACTCCCAATTCTCTCGCCAAAATTCCTGCTCCCTTGTCATTAAAATGTTGGCTTGATCTCTGTCTCTGAGCATTAAGCTGAGTATAAAATTCTACCCTTCGGTTTATAACAAACCTTTATCCTAAACCTCCAATTCTGTGATAACCACAGTTGAAGATGAACTCCCTGTTACATTTATCTAGACTTGGCCCTAGCATTTCATGTTTTATACATGAGATACATACATATATGCAGTACATTTATTACCTTAAAAATGATAAATTGCTTTATATGTTTTCCTAACTTTATTAAAGCATACTTAACCATTAAAATGATAAATATTTAAGGTATGTTATGATAAATATTTAAGGTATGTTATTTCATATGATAGCCGTGTGTTATATGTTAAACACTGTGATTTCAACTAGATTGGAATCTAAATAGCCAAACTCATGGAGGCAGAGGAAGACTAGTGGTTTCTGGGGATGAAGATGTGAGGCTGTGGGGGAAAAGTGTAAGGGCACAAAGTTGCAACTTTTCAAGAAAAATGAGTTCTGAGGGTCTAAATTATCATATCATGACTACAAGTAAACATAGTGTATTGTACACTTGACATTTGAGAACAAGGTCCATCTGACGTCTTTGCTCCCATTTTACTTTATTCCTTAAATTTTTGTTCCTAGTCTGTTTGTGCCGATGTTGAACACATAGATCAGCTTAAATAAGATGATATAAGGTTTAGTAGAATAAGCCGTTACCTTCAAGTGCCAGTTCCCAGTCAGATGGAAATGTGGTCCTAACTTTGAAATCTGTGTCAGAATTTTGGCAGAAGGCCAGATACTAAGCATCCGAGGTCTTTCCTCTTCGGAACTGGAATGCTGTAAGAGAGTTAACTAATAAAACAGAAAATATGGTAAATGACGTAGGAGCACACTGACGTGCATTTACATACAGCTAAGAAGTTGTTTCCCAGGGAAGATGAAGAACCCAATGAACGACTTTAAAACATTTCCTATCCCTTAAAACACCTTCCAAATCCAGATCAAGTTTGAACTTTCAGTTTTTGTTTTGCAAACGTCTTGAGGCATTATAAGATAACATGCACCTCCAAGACCGCTTGTACTCCTCAGTCCATCTCATGACCTCTTTGGCTGACTTGTGGTCTAGAACAGTACCACTGTCATGCAAGTTCCATTCCAAGCCCCTTCCCGGCCACTCTTTAGAAAGGATCCTCATTGCAACATTTCTGTCTACCATTCACTTGCTTTCTTCTCTCTGGTCCTGTTTGTCAATGCATCATTAAGCCTTACATCGTTTGAACCATCGGAAACCGACAGTGTGTATTCTGCTGCATTGCTCCTTTTCAACACGAGAGTCATCTCTGTTTCACCATTTAGTTGGAATTCATTTGTAGTTAGTAGCCTGCAAGTCCCCTCTTTGTGACTCCTTCTCTCTTCCCTCCTCAATCTCTTCTCCAGACAAGTTCTCATGTTGCCCAGCATGTCCTTGAACTTTCTAAGTAGTTTAGGATGACCTTGAACTTCTGATTCACATGCCTCCACCTCTCAAGTGCTGGAGATACAGATGTGCACACCACACCTGGTTTATGTGGGTGCTGAGGATTGAACCCAAGGCTTCTTGCATGTTAGGCAAACACTTGAGTATTAACTGAGATACATCTCTAGCTCTGTATAGCATTCTCTTACTGGATCTGCTGACCATGAACATTGATGTATCATCTCAAGCTTTTGTTACTAAGAACACTGCCAAGGTGGTGACCCTTGTGCCAATGTGCATGGCTCCTGTACATACACAAGGGTTTCTTCAGAGAATATGATCCCAAGCAAAACTGCTGGGATAGAGAAGTGTGTGTGTGTGTGTGTGTGTGTGTGTGTGTGTG
>LOJH01000191.1:31485-47021 GCA_001685095.1 Ellobius talpinus | reverse complement strand
TGTGTGTGTGTGTGTGAGAGAGAGAGAGAGAGAGAGAGAGAGAGAGAGAGAGGCAGGAAGTGAAGAGAGAGGTTGGGAGTCAAACAATTTGTCCAAAGTGATTGCAATAATTTAATTGCTATTTCATATTCTGGCTGAAACTTAAAATTTTCACCAATCTGAAAGATTAAGGATGACAGATTATTGTTGTTTAAACCTTCATCATTGAATATTGATATGACAAAGCATCTTTTTCTAAATTAATTGACTGTTCTGATATCCTATCCAGCAAAATGCCTTTTCAAACCCCCTCCTTTCTCCCCCGCCTTATCAGTTGGTTGTCTTTTTCTGTGCGTGTTTTGGATATTGATACTGTATTTTAGTACTTGCGCTTAAATCTCCTTCCCTGGCATCTCACCTGTCTGTTTTTCTTTCCTTCTAGCATCCTTTAAGGAAAGGCTGTGCCAATTTTATTGAGGACAAACCCCATCTTTCATGGTTATGCCTGTTTTTTTCTTCCTTATGAATAACTTCTTAATCGATGGTCACAAGAATAAATCATAAGTATATTTCTTCTAAAACAGTCTTGGTTTTGCCTTTTGCAGCGAAATTGTAATGCACTTATTCCCTAGCACTTTCTACTGAGTCTTTGGTCTGCAAAGGTGGGTGGGTCTATTGTCTGTCAAGCTCTCCCAGAGATCTGAGTTTCTACTGGTTCTTCATTCCAACTTGTTGGTCTATCTTCTAATTTTGTACCAATATCACATCTTAAAAATTTTGGTAGTCTTTGTTTTCTATTGGGGAAAATCTTTAAGTCTTTCTCAATGCATTAATTATAATTTTATCAACAAAAATTTTCTTTGCTTCATTTTGAGTAGATCCCAAACTAATTGTTGCGTTGTTTAAGGAATTCACATCAAGTTTTCCACAAAAAGTAGGTGAAAAGAGATAGAGCCTTTTTTGAGTGGTGGGGATCAAGCCTAGGGTCTACCCCAAGCTGAGTAAATGTTCTGTCTCTAATCTACATCCCCAACACCTAGAGGACAGGATTCTTTATCTGTAAAATGTAGGCATTTCTTTCCCTACAGGCTAACAGGTTGTGTTTTTGCCAGCCAGTTACACACAATACTGATACTAAGTAGACATTGCGCTAAGTGCTTTCCCAAAGCCTTCTAAACTTACTGAGCACACACATACTGTTTATTTTCATGCAGCCTCTAGAAAGTTCATGAGACCAGAAAATAGTTGTCCTGAATATATTGGGGGAAGAGGAGCGGCATCTGGGGCTGTTCCAAGGTGATTCAGAAAGCCTGCTGGCATTTATATGGGGACGTATGGTGGGGTACGTTGAGGTAGAAACATGGTCAAGTGGTAAGATCACTGTATGTTGCTTTTTATTGATATGTTAGGAGAGAATGTCAAACTTAATTAAAGAAAATAAGCCCAAAAGTATTATTTGTATGTTCCACCTAACACAAAGAATAGTAACCTAATGATTCCAACCTGAGTAATCTTTGTTCCATTAATGAACTTCAGAGCTTCTCTGGTTTCTTCTTCAGAGATGAGGATTCCGTCTAAGTGTGTAAGCGTCTTTAGTCTGCCAATAACACTCAGCCTCAATGTTGCCGGCTTGGGAAAAAAATATCAAGAAGTTAATTTGCATAACATATCACAGGTATTATGGCATGGGAAAGTAGCTCTTCTTTTCCATATAAGTGGAAACTGTGCATCTCTTCTTACTGCATACTTATAAAACTTAGGACAATTTAATTCTCTAAATAATAGTTGGAAATAAATTCTGTAAGCACAAACCTGTCTAGCATTCAGGGTGTGGGTCTCCTGCTCTGGGAAGGAGGTCCCAGGAGCTGTTGGAAAGGGGTTTGGTGGAAAGGGTGATGGAAACCATGTGGTGATTCCTACTTATCGAGTAGACACTTGGCCAGGGAGTTCCGTGCTGGACTCAGCATGGACTTCCTGCCTTTGATGGACAACTTGACTATGGGGAGAGAGTGACCATTCAGAAATCTGCTTTAGCCAAAGAAAAACATTGTTCAGTTTTACTTAGCTTAAAAGAAGAATTTCAGTGATATAAATTTAGTAATATGGTTCATTTAATGGAAATGATCATTTTGCTAGTATGTTTTAAACAATAAACATAGCCTTGCAAATGCCATTTAGTTATTTATTCTTGAGATGGGGGTCTCACTACTGAATGTAGGCTGGCCTTGAACTTACAGTCCTCCTGCTTCTGCCTCTCAAGTACAGTGTTTGGCTCTCTAAATATTTTAGAAGCAATGAAGAAGATCTTTAAAATTATAAATTTGGGCTCATTTAAAATATTTGGAGATAACCTTAAATATATAATATGAATAATAATAATGTTCAAATTTCCTTTCTATGATAGAGAATGATTTTATAATTCAGGTTTATTAGGGGATATGATTGCTATATTTAAAAGAGAATAAATAATGAAAATGGCAAAATAAATTTATATGTTTATTGTCCAGAGTTTAGGGCACATTGTAAAATGCTGTTACCTTCTTAATAGTATTCTTCCCTCACCATATCAGATCGTTCTTGGCTCCTGTGTGTCATACAAAAGCATTCTAACACACTGACATAGGAGTCCTCCAGGAGTTTGCAAATGGCTATGACATTAATCACTCTTAGAGCAATAAAACGTTTAAACTATCACAGGTTCCAAGAGATCTGTCATGACATCACTTTCGATTAATTAGGTGACCACCCTATCCTCACTTATGAAGGACTTTAAAGGGAGCACAAGAAACGGGGGTTGTCTGTTTTTGGCCCCTGTTGGGCAGCAAGGCAGGGAGAATGGCTCCGAACGAGAGCATCTGCTTTTCTAAAGGTGTCTGTCACATACCTTCTGCCAGGGGTTGTGCTGAATGTCAAGGGTGAGGAGGCTTGTGGTGTGTTTGCACAGCACGTTGATCTCATCACACGTCTTCTTCAGCTGGTTCCAGCTCAGGTCTAAATGCTTCAGTTTCATCAGGCCTCTGAAGCCCTCCAGAGTTATCACATGGTTGTGGCTGGCATCCAAATACTCAAGGTTATACTGCAGCACATAGAAATAGGAGTGTGTATTTACCAAGTGCTTTTCTCTGCTTCTTCAAACACATCACACGTTTTCTTACAGTGCTCACAGAAGACCTCCACAGGAGTCACACTGCCATGGGGTAACAGTAATAAGTCTTTCTCGGTTCAGACTTTACTCTTGTATTGTGAAGGACCCCAGGGAACATTATAGATGCAGAGGAAGACAGATTGTAGGCAAGTTATTCAGTTATATTATGGCTTTGACAATGGTGGATTACCATCAAACATATACAGAAAGCCAATCCTCCTTAGAGACTACAGCATAGGTTTCTCATCTCTCTGAACACAGAACCACAGGGTCTTTTTTGCACAGGAGGGAGGTGGCAAACAGTGACTTGCAAGACAACTTGTTACCCCCCCCCAAAAAAATTATGTCTTTGCACTCAGACTTCTGGTTATATTTTTGAAATGACTTCCCTCTCAGAGTACATCCTTAGAGACAGAAATTTAATTTTATTCTATCCTTTTCTGGTTTTGAGGCACATGGTTTTCTAAAGCTGGGCCTTGTGGAATAGGCCCGTGATCCCTGCTGCTCAAGAGGGCAAAGCAGGAGGATGAGAAGTTCAAGGCCTGTCCGCTCTACAGAAAGAATTCAAGGCTAACATGGGAACTTGCTGAAAACCTGTCTGGAATAAAAAGTAAAAAGGTGGTTTAGTGGTAGAGTATTTACATAGTGTGTACAAGGCCCTAATCAATCCTCACCACCATATTAAAAAAATTACACAGTTTCAAATGATTCCCCAATCATAAAATTAACACATTATTTATTGAAAATTTGAAAAAATAAAAAATCAATAAAAGGAAGAAAACTGGAAAGCATTTATAAGTCTATTGCTAGAAAAAACTGAAAATTGTTTTTGCTATTTTCAAACATATACTTTCCTATCTTTCTGTATGCTTTTAGAATTTTTTTCACATTCATTATGTATTATCCAAAATTAGTTTTCATAACTGCATATCATAATACTGTGTAGATAGTTCTAATAATCCTAAACTTTACACTAAGATGTTTACATCTCTAATTGCTAGCAACAACGCAACAGCAGCACGGACGACACTAATTGCTGCACATTCTTAGAACCAAAATTTCTCCAGGTTAACAATGGGGAACGATACAGAAATCTTTGAAAGGGACCCAGAAGGTATAATGGCAAGATGAGATTTCACATGGGGGTGATAACATGTTTTCTGCTATTCTAGACTGTGCACTGCTTCTGAAACAATGGTAAACTATTAGAAATAACTGGCTGCCAACAATAAAACACACTTTCCCTAAACCAGAAAAGCCAAACTATTGTGCAAGTGCACAAAGCAATGCGCACTTGGTTGACAGCACGACCAGGGGGCAGTGCAGGGAGACCATGTAGGGGTGGATCCAGGCAGCTGAGCAAGATGGAGGGGGCTTTGGCACTAGGTAGCAAAGTCCCCTCTCTTTCTGTGCGGGCTGCTTACAAGCAAGCTCTCCTTTGAGAGCGCTCTCCATCACACATTTGCATGGTTTATTTTAATGCATCTTCATTTTATTTTATAGTAAATAAGGAAATAAATAATAAGGCCATCTAATTAACACAGTGACCACCTGTGCTGTACATTAGATTCCCCAGAACATGTTTGTCTTATAACTGAAAGTTCTGTCCTTTGACCTGCATTTCCTCTCCCCCTAGGTCCCTCATCCTGCTTCTATGCATTTGATTTTGCATTTACATTTCAAAAGGGCAGCTCTTACCAAATGACACACATCATCTAAGCAAGTGAATTCGTTAAAGCTAATGTTCAGTTTTCGAAGTCCGGTTAACTTGGAAAGATCTCTCAGTTTACTCAAGCTGTTCCCGTGCAGATTCAGATTCTGAAGCAAAATAAAATGTAAATTAAAAAATAAAATACATTACTTTCTGCAACATAATCTAGGTGTTAGTATCTAAAGTATTTAGAATAGTTATCATTGCTTCTTGGTCTTTTAGCTAAGATCAAGTGTAGAATAATTAAATCATCTACAATAATGCAAAATGGGATTACAGCTGTTTTGAATAACACCCAGAGGATGCTAATATAGTGAAGGAACATGCTATGTGATGCTGAAAGCTAAAAATAGTTTATAACACCATCAATTGGCCTGGCAGGTGTCTACCATGACTTGGTCTAAGTTTGTTAATAATTAGCAAAAATTCTTTTTCATGAATAAATATTTTGATTATGGTATTTATTAGGGAGGATCTGCTTATCAGGTAGCCAGTGTGCAGTGGAGGCTCTCCTGACTGGAGGCATCAGGCAGAAAACCTCACAGGAAAGAGATGGCAAGGGAACACCTTGACTGAGCCATTGGACCAAAAAAAGAAAATCTGAGAGTCTTGAAACAGGACAGAATGTCAAAGAAGGAGATGAGAGGCCATCTAAGATCAGGAGATGGCCCAGACATTCCCTGCATGTCTCCTCCTCAGATAAACAAAATGAATGTTATTGCAGGGTTTTGTTTAGAAGTGCTATAATGCTACATGCGTCTCTGTCTTCAGAACCCAGTTATGGATGGTACCAAGTGAAGAGGTATTTGTGGGTAGACTACAAAGTAAAAAAAAAATGGCACAAGGAAATGCACGGAACAACTAAGCGACCCCAGCAGTCACAGTGGCATTGTGGAATAAATTCGGGTGTGTACTGTCAGCCATGGCCACGCACTGTAATCATCTTGTGTTGCAGAGACAACTGAGTTCCTCTTGGGGAGAAACAACTCAGTTTCTCAGAGTATTCTAAATTGACTGAATGGGGGAGAAAGCCTAGGTTGTGCAGACAATTCTGGAAATCCATGATAGTTCATACAGATGCCTGTCACATTTGTATATCCCAAATGGAATTCATCTTCTCTGTAAGGCTTACTTGGCTTAAGAGTTTCATTATGTTTTGATTATCCTTTCCTTCTTTTCCATATATATTTGACTATAGAACTATTTCTCAAGCCAGCTGTCCATTCCTTCACCCATGCCAGTGCCTCATATTGATTCATCTTTGAACCTTGGCTACAGTTCCTACTGGATCTTCATGCCACATGCCTAACTGTGCCCTTAAGATCACCCCTAAGATACCAAAGTTAGGATCTTTAGAAGTGAGATTCTGTTCCATGAATTATAAAAACATTTGAATTTGGCTTTCAAAAGCCATCCTACAATGTGGCTTTAACCTCTTTGGACTCTTTGGAGGTTTCCTGCCTTGGCTTCATGCATCTTCCTTGAATTCCAACACACACACACACACACACACACACACACACACACCCATCTTCCCCCCTCACAACCCTGTATCTGAGTTAGACTGAAGTTCTCTGTGTTCCTGCAAGACACTAGCATCTTTCAAAACCACATTCCCACTCTCTGTCTGACAGATATAAACAAGTAGATTTCTCATGTTCTTAAGAAGGCCATGTCAAACTCGTCTCTATAAAGCTCATCCAGGATTCCCACCTTCCTATATTGTTTATATATCTATTCACTAAATGAAACTAATGTTGTTGAGGTGGGGAGAGCCATTTATTTATTTTCAATACTATCCAGGTTAGGTTTTGTCAACTTAACACAAGCTAGTGTTCTCTGGAGGGAGGAACCCCGGATAAGAAAATGCCTCCAACACAGGTCTATAGGCAAGTCTATGAAGTATTTTCTTGATAAATTATTGGTGTGGGTGGGTTCATCTCCCTACCAGGCCAGGGGAGACTGCCCTGGGTTGTTGGTTCTGGGTGGTCTAGGAGAGCAGGCTAAGCAAACCATGGAGAGCAAGCCTGTAAGCAGCACGCTTCCACGGCTTCTGCATCAGCTCCTGCCTCCAGGTTCCTGCTGTGACTTCCTACATGATGGACGGTAAAGCCGTAAGTGGAAATAAATTCCTTCCTCCTCAGGCTGCTTTTGGTCTGGGCATTTGTCAAAACAACAGAAATCTAGCTAGAACAAGTAACTAACAGTTAATTTGCCGCTTTAGATGTAACTAATTCTGAACAAATTGCAGGTGAAAAAATGAACATAAGAGTCAGGTTTACAACTGACAACTCTAATCTTAACACTTGGTTGTCCATAAGAGAATATAAAATTCAGTGTCATAGGATATGATATAGGGGCATATTTTTATTTTCTTTTTTGTAAATTTTCTTTTTTGATGTCATAATGACAGTAGTGCTTAAAAGGAAGAAATGTACTCTGAGTTTCTTTTATCGTACTGCCACATGCACAGAAAGGACAGGAAAGACAGAATGTCTAGGCTCCCTCACTATGATAGCGAGGCTTGCTAGAGGCTCTAGAAATGACAGGCTTGTGCAGTGCAGTCAAATTTAAAGTGCAAAAGTCTAGCCATGTTTATTCTAAGTGTCAATCAAAGCAGTCAAACAAATTTGAAGACGTCCCCAGCAGGCCAAGTGCTAGGAAATTTTATTTGCTCCTCTTCTCTATTTTTATTTACAGCACCCGCTTTCTGTGCACTCACAAGCATGCACACACAAATGCATACATGCAAACACAAACATTTTTAACTAGTAACTAAAGACCATCTAGTGTGTGCCACATACTATGCTGGGTGGAGTTGATGGTAGCCCATAGAGTTCTAATGGGTTATTTAAGAAAAAGAGACCTGCCCTTTCCACAAGATACCTTTGTGTCTAGCTTTTAATTTTTTTTAAAGATAACACTGGTTTGGGTAGAAATTGTGTCAACAGCTTTAACTTGGTCAATAGCTAAGAGACCAAGTTAAAGACTTTGGGAACATTTTAGAGTAATGGCAAACATGTGAGGATTTTAAGTAGGAGTGTCTGAGGTGGGTGGAAATACACGATCAGATTTGCATTTTGAAAAGATTAGACGAGGCTGAGTGAAGCAGGCAGGGGACGGGGTTTTGCTGCACCTCCCGGAACCTCCCTCCTATTGATTTTTGAAATATGATGCTAGATGCTATGTCTATTTTATCTATCCATCCACTTAGGTATTTGTGTGTGTGTGCGCACACACACAAATGCGCACACCGTGACACACATGTGGCGGTCAGAAGACAACTTGCAGTAGGTTTATTCTTCTATGTGTGGGTCTGTATCAAATCATCAGACTTGGTGGCAAGCACCTTACTGGCTGAGTCATCTCTCCTTCCCTGAATTTTATTTAAATGAAGGAAGGCTACCATCTCAAGTAGAGTTGACTCAATGTACAGATGTCATTTTAATCAGTAACTCAAATTCTGCTGACTCGTATGTAAACACAAAACATTCCTATACCCATTGATTAATACTAGACACTGATTAGAAATTTTTTGCTTTTACCTAAATCATTCAAAGTGAGATCGTTGATCATTCAGAATAAAATTACTTGCCACCTGGAAAGCTACTTCAAGTGGCTATTGAACACCCAATAGATAGTTGGACTTAATTAAGACATGATATTGGTAGAAAATACACTCCAAAATTAAGACTTTAATACTAATATGTCTCCTTAATGAATTTTAATAGTGATTGCATGTTGAAATATTTTATATATTTGTGTTAAACAAAATGTATCATTAAAACGAGTTTTGCCTTAACAAAGCTGTGGCAAAGCATTGGAAAACTTAAAATGACACGTGCTGTTCTTACTCGGTGACTGCTGGAGAATACTGGTCTAGTCTACGCACTGGAAGGGGGCTGGGCACTTTTCAATCAAGTTATGTGATTCCTGGCAACATCACAGAGTAACTTAGTAAACTTAGACTCCACACACTAGATTTAAACTTCAAATTCAAGTTTCCTTTTTCCAATTTTGTTCTCACAATACTCACCACAATATGGCTGTAAATGTTAGTCTTAGCAAGGGAAATTATCGTCTTATCATCCAAACTAATGAGTTTTGGGCGGGGTTTAATCCTGGGCTCCATCTTCATAACCTCATCATCAAATTTCAACTCCTGTGAGAATACTAGTCTTTCAGAATATTTTTTGCCTTCTTCTAGAATAACAGTGTTTAATGTAGAAAATAAAGAGTGAACTTTGACCTAAAAAATATTTCAAATGTTGAAAATTTAGTTGCTTATTTGTTATTTCAAAAACCAAATAGGCTGTACAGAAAAGAATTGACTTTTTCAGTTATACTATAATATCCAAGATAATAAAAATCACTTTAATAAATACATAAGCATACAACAAGATTATGAGCTAAGCATGGATGTGTCCATTCTCACCCATAAAGATTTCTTAAAACTGGAAAAGGATAAATATAAAATAATTTATGACATAGAACACAAACATGGGTTCTAGAAATTATCAGACATGAAGCAGAAGGGATTGACGTGGCAGGGAAGAGCAGAAATGTAACTTCTAAGCAGAAACATATGCAGTGATAACATTTAAGAAATGTTATGTTTGGAATAAATAAATAAATAAAACAGGAAGCTACTCTCTGTAGTTATTGGGTAAGCAATTATAGCAAGAACTGTGAATGAGTAAGTAAGAGCTATGCAAACAAATGGACCTGACCCTAGAAGAAAGCAAAATAATTAAACATAGTATATTTTTTAAACTTAGCAGGATTGGAATATATAATAAAATAATAAGACACTATAGAAAATAATAGCACAAATACTTTAATAAATACATAAACAACTACTAAAATAAAAATGCTTAATAAATATTAGAAAGCCAAATGAGTATAACAGCAGATTAATTGTCAGCCTGGAAGTCAGTACTGAGAAAACATTCCAGAACAAAGAATTAAGAGGTGCAATATGAGAGAAAACAGAAAGTCATCTCCACATCTTTTAAACATTAATTCAGAGTCCCTTCCCCAGTGTGGACTTCAGAAGACTTAGCGGAGAACTGAAAAGAAGAAATAATCAAAGGAACTAAGAGAAGAGAACTCTCCAGAAGTAGAGACAAAATCCAGCTAGTACAGAACTCATCAGGCGCTGAAGAGCAAGCACCGAGTCTTGCTGTCCTTGTGTCTGGATTGCCCTCCTCTTGGCTTCCTTGCCATGTGAGTTGAATGAACTACTGCTTATTATTAGTGTGCGTGACTGGCAAAATCCCCTTATGAGAACAGTAAAAAATATAAAATGCCCAGAATTATATTTAATACAATATATTAAAGACAGAAGAAAGTATTCTCAATTTGAATGAAACAAGCCATCATGTTTCTAGACAAGAAGACAATTCAAAATAATTAATTCAGGGTAGGGAAACAGTGCAGAGGGTAAGAGCACTTGCTGTGCAAGCAGAAGAACTTGAGCTATAATCCCCAGCACTCGTGTAAGAAGCCGAGCATGGCTGTGTGTGCCTATAACCCCAGCACGGAGGGACTGAGGCTGGGCTGTCCCCTGTCCTTGCTAGCTAGCCTGCCTAGCCAGTGGTGAGCGGACTTCTGGTTCTGTGAGAGATCCTGTCTTAGAGCAACAAGGTTGTTCTATGCCTGATGATGACCTATGTTGACCCCGACATGCGCACACATTCATATGCACACACCACACACACACACATATATTACACAACCAAGACATTCACACACAAACACATACACACATTCATGCACACACACAAACACACACACATATTACACAACCAACACACAAATGTATAATACACACTTGTGCACACACCCAAATATACACATATCACAGAACCAACACACACAAACACATACACATACATTTATGCATGCATATATCACACAACCAACACATATCACACAACTAACACACACAAACGTATACATACACACTTGTGCATACACAAAGCACACATATCACATGACCACACACACACACACACACACAAAACCAGTTCATCCTAAATGAAGTTTCAGACTCACTACAATTTCAAATCTTAAAACAGAGCTTATAAAACTGATTTAGAGTTTGAGGAAAAAATGGTCAAGAATTTTTTCAAAGGGTGTTTTTGATAGAAACTGATAAGCTGATTCTAATTTTTCTGAGGAAACAAAATATTCAAGAATAGATAAGAAAAGTTCTTAAAAGATGGGGCAAGAAAATTTATCCTATGGCATATTAAAACACATGATCAAGTTGTATTTAACCAAAACAAATGTGGCTAGAGTCCAAAGTGAGATAAATCAATCAATGGAACAGAGCAAAGATTTAACATAGGTTCCTTAAATTTTAAAATGGCTTTGATGAGAGATAGAGTTTCAAAACACATCGAAAAGGACAATGAGTAGACAGTATCCATTTAAGAAAACAAGTTCTTCAAATCACACAATTTAAGGCAATTTCTAGGTAATATTTCAAAAGCCAAAAGTTTTAAAATAAACTAAATACGCACTGAGGAAAGAGGGATTTTTTATAAGACTTTTGAAGAAGGATATAAAATTCAGAATCCACACTGGGGATGATTAAGAGAACCAAAATGTGAGATATTTACAAATTACAAATTAAAATGTTAACTTTTTGGTAAAGTTAAAAGACAACAGAAACTATTTGCACTATAAAATAAAGCATTAATGTCCATAATATATAATTGTAAAAATCAGTATGGAAGCAACAGCCTCACAGAACTGATTCAAGAATTTAACAGGTGACTTGCAACAGTGTGAATAATTTTAAGCATGCGAAGTTTGAAATATTCTTCATTTTGCTTAAGAAAATCAAAAAAATGATAGTGTACCATGCTGGCAAGGATGCAAAAAACAAGGCCTGTCACACTCGGGGGAAACATGTAAAATGGTCAAACCTTTGTAGAGGAAATGGGACAATGTAAAAAATTAAAATGTATATATCTGTTAACTTTCTATTTTTCTCAATAGTTCTCTCTTGCAATGAACTTCTATAGTCGTTTAAAGATACGTAGATAATAATATTCACTCAAATATTTCAAATAGCTAAAACTACATACAACTTACATTTGTTATCAATACAGGAGAATTTAAATCAGAGTTTTACTGAATTGTATACAGCCACAGAAAGAAGAAATTGTACATCTATGAAACAAAATATGTTTGCAATGTATTGTGAAAAGCAAGGCTTGGAGCTTTATTCTACTAGCTTAGGCTGTGTGTGTTGTCATCTGTGTCAATAGAAAAGGATTGAAAATAAACTCACAGAACCATTAGGTGGATGTATTGGTAAAAGAAGGAGTGGGAGGTTAAGGAGGAGGCTTCTCATTTTATTCTATAGGCATCTTTCCCAGTGATGCTATAACTGTACAGCACTCCTATAATGTGCTCACACAATGAAAGTATTCAGGCATCATAACAACATGCTTTGAAAATTCAGTCCTTCACAGAACAGTCATTGTGTACACACACACACACACACACACACACACACACACACAGAGGCCTGAATAGGCATATATAATACAAGCTCAGCATAACATTACTGGATTCAACCCCCAGCTAAGGAATCTCTGTTTTTAAAAAACGTGCAATGCATACCACTGTGATATACTCAAAATCAACGATGTACTCTGGCAAAACAAGGTCATGGTCAAAGACAAACCACTTGAACTGCCGGTAGCTGCAATCGCAATGTCTTTGTCCTATGAGAGAATCTAGAGTTAAAAAAAAAACAAACAAGCAAGACAAACGTTCAGAATATAGCAAACCTTTTGACTCCAGTACAGATGAAGAAGTAACAGCAAAACCTTACTACTAGTCTCCCACAGTTATAAAATTGAGGGTGTTACAGGAATCTTCCTGTGCCCCAACATGAAGGTCAGAATGATGACAGCCTTTCTCCACAGCTGGCGCTTATGCTTATCTTACCAGTGAATAAATGACCATGGAGTTTCGATAAATGTAGTACTCTGAGACCTTTATTAAAGGTTCCTTTTAGTCATTTGAAAACTAATACCTACATACATTTGTATGAATACACTTGCACACACACATAAAAACCTCCATCTGCATGGCTTCTGCAACCATGGGTTCAAAAACTGCCGAGCAGAACTTTTATTTATTTTTTTAAGAAAAATGTCTTTAGTAAACGTAGAGATTTTTTTCTAGTCATTTATTCCTGGAATAATAAATACAGCCATGATTTGCAGCATTTCATTTATACTGTATTAGGTATTAAAGCAATATTGAGATGGTGTAATATATCCAGGAAGACTGTGTAGGTGACATATACATACTATGCTATTTGATATGGGTTCAATAATCCATGAAATTTGATATCTATAGGTAGTGTGTGTGTGTCTGTGTGTCTGTGTATGTATGCATACTCTAGAATTCCCCAGATACTGAAAGTTGAGTGTGTAGGTGGGTATACATACATACATACATACATACATACATACGTATATAAATACATACATACATGCATGCATACATACATACAACCCTCCCACAAATAATAATGAAAATTGGTGAAATAATCACACACACACATCTTATTGATGTGAGCAACAGAAAAACCATCAGTATCCAGAGGGAGGTTCTCATAGAAAAGTTTATAGGTCTTGTTAGGTGGTGTTTAGACCATTAGCTCTGTGATAAACTGATGTGTTAAATAGAGATGTTTGTACTGAGAAGTATGAAACCACACAATTTTCTTTTTGGCAAACATACTTAGCAAATGTCTCTGAGGCATGAACACCGAGTTAACCATGGGATAGTTGGCTTTACTGATGGGCTCCTGTTCACGAGCCTGAACGCTCTGGCCGAGGAAAACCTTCGCAATGAGGATGGTGCCTAAATATGAAAACACAGACATAACTTAACAAATATGACCTTAACAAATTTCCAATGTAATCTTTGTTGAACTCAAGCATGATTTAGTATTCTGTAAAGGCAGAGGCCATGATGGTCTTGCTTGCTACTACATAGTACACAGCACACAACTTGATTCAGCTAGGAGCTAGGACATATCTGTTAAACAAATGAGCTGGTCATAAAAGGAGCATCGTGATTGCAGTGGACAAAGATGTAAGTGCTGGGCATGGTGGCTCACACAGTTAATCCCAGCACTCAGGAGGCAGAAGCAGGACTCTCCCAACTCAGCCAAGCTTAGCTACATACTGAATTGCAGCTACATACAGGCCACTGGGCTATAGAATGGGAAGAAATAAACAAATAAAACTATAAAGAAACTATGTATGAACACAACGATTTAGCAAAGCCTCTGGTGTGTGTGTTCTCTCCTTTTATCATGCAGGTTCCAGGGATTGAACTCATGTACCTGCTGAAACATCTTGTTTTCTCCTCCTCCTGAGATCTAAGGGCACTAAATACATATCTACTGAAAGAAAGGACATTTCTTTTCCCATGGATTTTTGAGATTCTTGAAATTTGCTGAATACTAAAAATTCCTACGAGTCAATAAAAGTTGAAAAATTTCTAATTGTTACATATAAATAAATGATTTTTTCAATATTGTTTCTATTTATGTGTATATGTATGTGTCTGTGTGTGGGTTTATACACACAAGTGCAGCATCTGTTCCAGAAGAAGAAGATTACATACAACTGGAGTTACAAGGTGGTTATGAACCACCCAATGTGGATGCCAGACCTGAACTCTGGTCCTCTGGCAGAGCAGCCACTAAGCCATCTCTCCAGTCCCATTTCTTTGTTTTCACCATACACAGGTTATAAAATGTAAATTAGGAGAAGCTGCTTTAGAAAATGCATTTTGGGAGTATTAAGTCACAGTGAAGATGAGGCTTTTCTAATCATGGGAATGAGAAGAATGATTTCAAAGTATCAGTTTATTTCAAGTAGAGTCCTTGAGTTAGCAATCAGCTGAATTTTCTGATGACATTTGTCTACTCAAAGGACTGTAAATCATGCACAGTTTACAGTTTGTAGTGAATTCCAGTGGAACTGTGGTCTGGGACCTGGGATGATGTTCTCAAAGACTCAGTAAGTACATGAGTGCTGCTATTCCAGTGCTTAAACCCAAGACTTCAGGCATGCCCAACATGCCAGGCAGGCATTCTTCTCCCATGCTACATATCCTATCACAGCAGGTGCTCTTGCTTGAGCACAAAGTAAACTTCTGCCTATCCAGTGCTCAGCCAGCTTGGTGACTGAGGGATGAAAGAATGGCGGGGCCACTGGCAGTGACACCAGGATTTGTCCCTACTGCTTGTACTGATGTTTTGGAACCCATTCTCTTTGGATGGATACCTTGCTCAGGCTGGATATAGTGGGGAGGGCCTTGGTCCTTCTTCAGACCCCTTCCTCTGGGGAGTGATGGAGGGGCAAGAGAAGGCATGACAAGTGGGCCTTTTCTCCCAGCCTGTAAGTAAACTCTCCCATACGCGTCTTGCAAGTTGGTTCTTTTACTTACACTGTGTTGTAGGAATTTGGCAGTTTCTGTATCTGGGATAGACATAAGAATGAATAACTGTTTCCTAGAAGTACTTTGACCTTGAGAATCACTGTGGTAAACAGTAAAGAATCCTTGTAGAAAACAGTGAATGTCCCCTATGATTTGTAGAATTATTGGGCTGGAGAGATGGCTCAGTGGTTAAGAGCACTGCCTGCTCTTCCAAAG
>LOJH01000191.1:17362-29391 GCA_001685095.1 Ellobius talpinus | reverse complement strand
ACACACACACACACACACACACACACACACACACACACACACACGTTTCTTTTTCCTTTTTGTCTAACGGAAACCCAAAGCTACCCAAAGACGTAAAGTGTGGTTCCTGGGACTACAAATTCCACAGTTCAGCAAACGCTCTTCTCTCCCTGCAGTGAACATCCCTACCTGCTCAGTTACGGTCTCTGTGCACAGCAGTGGGTTGTAGTGTGGACTACAACCTTGGCCCTCAGGGAACAGAGAGAAGACAGGAACTATGAGCAATTGCTAAAAATATACATCAAGATACATCAAGCAAGACATCCTTCTTGAATGAGTAGAAAGCAGTAATGGATGGCGGCTTGGGCAAAGGAAAATTATTTAAAAGGAGAAAATACATTAATGTACATCATACATAGGAGTTATGAACATCATCCACTCATTCTCCAGATTTTTACTGAGAACTTAGTCTACAAATATGGCCCTTGCCCTTATGCGCTCATAGAGAAAGGTTTACAAGTAATGGCATTTCAACATAGATGAAAGTCCTGCAACAATGATTGTCAAGTGATTGCTACTTAATGAAACTAGTGCTTAGCAATTTGGAACACTGTCGAAGATTTAAGACAGACTAGTGTGTGTAAATCTACATTTGAAGTTCGAGGATCTGTTGGGTTGTATACAGTTTGCCACCCCTCCTCCATTTTCTTGGGACTGACCCTAGAGCCTCTTGATCCTAGCTAGGCAAGTGCTCTGCCACAGGACTCTAATCTCAGGACTCCTTTGATTTCTTTTATTTTGAGACAAGGTCTCAGGTAGTTGTCCAGAGTAGCTTTGAACTTGCTCTGAAACCCAGGCAGGTCTTGAAACTGCAATCCTCCTGTCACAGATTTGCAGGCTCCTGCAATGACAGGCCTGACTGCTCTTTTTTTTTTTTTTTAGTTCTTCATTTTAGTTGACTTTTAAAAAATTAACTTGCAAACTAAGAAAGAATGCTCCCACTGCTTGAGAATCAGGGAAAGCTACGAAGAGAAGAACACCCTTAGCTGAGTCTTGAAGGATAAGAAAGATTGGCCCAGGAAATGAGGATTCAGTATTTTAGCAGAGAGAAAATCGGTGTTGTGTTGTGTTGTGTTTAAGAGACTCTCAAGTATAGTGCACACGTCATTTGGCCACCCCTGGATCTGCTGAAAGGGAGGTGGACTGAAGCCAGTGTCTGCTTCTGGAATCCCACCCTCTGCTATATAACACACAACCAACCTAGGACAGACTTTTGTCTAGACTACTGATCAGAGCCTGCTTCCCACGTAGAACCCAAGTGTTTAGCTGTATTCACTGCTTGCCACTGTGGCATAGACACCCAGCTCATCTGTCCCTCTTGGTGACACATAAAGACAGTTCTCCCATTCCTCAGTTCTTCCCGAGGTGAGTAACTGATGGCATTTGGAGAGAGAAGATTGTAAACTTTAAACTCATAGTATTCCCATATGCAGGATCAAGAGACAAAAAGAAAATGATGGTCAAACGACAAAAAGTTAGAAGGATTAAGTCTGGAGAGAAGGCTCAGTGGTCAAGAGCAAGTTTCCACCTCTTTCAGAGAACCTGGGTTCTATTCCTAGCATCTGCATGGCAGCTCAAAACTGCCTGTAGCTTCAACCTCTGAGGGCACCTGAATGCACATGGTGCACATATACACACTTAAGTTAGAAGGAGAGAAAGAGTATAGTATGATTCTCCTAGTTAGGGTTACTGCTGCTATGATGAAACACCATGGCCTAAAGCAAGGTGGGGAGGAGAGGGTTTTTCCCACTTACACTTCTCTCACGGTTCATTACTGAAGGAAGTCAGGACAGGAACTCAGTCAGGGAGAGGAGCCTGGAGGTAGGAGCTGATGCAGAGGCCATGGAGAGCTGCTGCTTACCACTTTGCTCCCCATGGTTTGCTCAGCCTGCTTTCTTATAGAACCCAGGACCACCAGCCCAGGGATGGCACCACTCACAATGGGCTGGACCCTCCCCATCAATCACTAATTAAGAAAATGTCCTACAGGCTTGGCTACAGCCCCATTTTCTTAATTGAGGTTCCCTCCTCTCAGCTGACTTTAGCTTGTGTTGAGTTGGCATGAAACTAGCCAGCACAATCATGGATGCCAAAGAAGAGGCTGAAAAAGGAGGCAGAGAGAGGAACTGATGTGTCTTATTGTCCAGATAATAATGGTAAAATATCAGAAACTTTCTATGTATTAAGCAGTAATCCAAGGACATTTCATGTAAACCTCAATTACACTGTTTAATTGAGTATATCCAAAATACTGTCATTTCGACATGTAAACAACCCAAGAAACAACAGCCGTTAGGAAAGCTGGAGTTTAAGCTTCCAGCACATAGGTTTAGAGGAGCCACTCCAGTGCTCAGTGTTCACAGGAGGGTGGGGTTGCCCCAGTTAGCAGAGCATCACAGTCAGCTATTGGAAGAATTAAAGGAGAGGCAGGGGATTAACCCCTCAGCACAGTGTCTGGAGGGCAGTGAGCATACGGAGGGTGTGAGCTTCGTCTCATCCCACCTTCTGTGCCCATAATAGCCCAGAGTTCTCCAGAGTGACTGTGAGCATTCACTCTGCCTTCTAAAACCTTAAATCCCTCACTTCTTGTTTCCTTTCAAGAAAGTACCACGAGGACACTCTCTATCCTGCCAGAGTCACTTACATCTGTGGCCTGGGCTGTCACAGCAGCTCTCTAAGTCAGTGTCCTGCCATCTGCTCCTGCTCCCTCTAATCCACTCCCCAGAGTCCTCCCCAGCTCGTGTGTGTGTGTGTGTGTGTGTGTGTGTGTGTGTGTGTTCTGTATGTGGAGGACAAAGGCTGACACTAGAGATGTCCCCCTATCTCTCTTGACTTTTTTTGAGGCAAGATCTTTTTCACTTGCCAGCTTGGCTAGATCGGAGGCCAGCAAACTCCTGGAACTCTCCTGTCTCCCCAGCTCTGGGTTTACAGGTATTTGCCACCATTCCCAGGGTTTACTCAGGTGCAGGAAACGGAATTCAGGACTTTGCATAACAAAGACTTTATCAATCCAACTGTCTTCCCAATTCCAGAATACATTTTCAGTCATTCTTTTTTTTATGGTACAATACACACAAACTAAAACTAACCACTTTAACTCTTTCTTTCTTTCTTCCTTCCTTCCTTCCTTCCTTCCTTCCTTCTCTTTCTTTCTTTCTTTCTTCCTTCCTTCCTTCCTTCCTTCTCTTTCTTTCTTTCTTTCTTTCTTTGTAATCACCAAGAGCATTTGTTTATTTTCCATACATGCAAGGGGTCAACCATTCAGAAAATGGGCAAGTGGTGACGCCAAGAGAAGCTCACAGGCTCCTTTTAAGCAAGCTTAGATGAATCCCAGGAAGGAGAGGTTAGTCTGGAGGCTGATTGTTGGGTTTAAACACATTTTAACTGTTTCTTAAGCACAGAATTCAGTGGCATTGGGTATTTACATTACTGTGACACCATCATCCACATCATGGCCAAAACTCTTTCATTGACTTGACCTGAAACTCTGTACATAATAAACAGTCATTCTTTGATCCTCACCTCCCCCAGGGCTTGTGATATCAGTTCTTTATTTTATCTCTGGCTTTGCATAGTGTAGTGCTTAAACAATATTTTTGCCTTGACTTCCTTCACATAACCTGGTGATTTCAATGTTCTTTTGTGTTGTATAGACTCACATGGCAGAATTTCATCTCTCTTTATAATCTATTGTAAGTTAAAGTTAGTTATTTAACCTTTCATCTATTGATTGTGCATTTGGGTTGTTTCTAGTCTTTGGAAGTTCAATAGTGGTGCCTGAACATTGGTATATAAATACCCAAGAGCATTTCAACACACTATTTAAGTCCCATTAACAACTTTACAAAAATACATACCACTATCACTTTCATTTACAGGATAGAAAGAAACAGGCACAGGGAACGGGGATGCAGCTCAGTTGGCAGAAAGCCTGCCTGGCACACACAGAGCCCTACGTTTGGTCCCCAGCACTGCACAGACAAGTTGTGCAGGTGCATGCTTTCAGTCCAGCACCCGGGGAGTGGAGGTGGAAGGATCAGGAGTTCAAAGTCATCCATGGCTACATAGTGAAAAAGAGGTAGGCAGAGTGCTACATCTGGAGGTGATGACGTCAGGGTTCAATACAGCAGTGTTCTCATTTGTGGGGGTCACGGGGTGAGGCGGGTTGGGCAATGCTCTGTGGCAGAGGACTACAGCTGCTTCATCAAGACAGTGCAGGGAAGTGGGCTGGATGTGTCAGAGCCCAGGGGCCCTGTGATGAAGCAATAGCAGCAGTTAAGGTGGGGACAGAAAAGTAGAAAGGAAAGAAACAGTGGAAGAAAAATGAAAAAAGAAACTGAGACGACAGAAAGCATAGCCAAAGCTAATGGAAGGCTTTCAGCATGTAGAGTTTACAGTAGTGTTGGAGATTCCTAATAGTTTTAGAGCCCATTAAATAAAGAGATTTCAAAATCACCAGTAAAAGTAAGACTCCAAGAAGAACGAAGTCAAGTCAGGCAGAGTCATAGCGGGCTTCCTGTGCCGTCTTTTCTGTCCTTAAGACTCTGTCTACCGTGTCACCAAGCTTCCACCAAACAGGAGCAGAAGCTTGCTATTGATAACGATGCAGGGATGGGGAGACATGTTGGACAGGTGGCAGGCCACACTCTCTAGCAAGATTATTCAAAGAGACTGGACACTACCTTGTTTGTCTTGCTCTCCTGGAACCCCTTTTCAAGTATTTGGAGAAGGTGCTTTTTCTTCACTGCCACTTCAGGATCAAAAACATAAAAGAGAAACTCCAGCATCTTCTGATAGCTCCTTAGGAACAGTGGAGACAAAGGTTGAAAGTTGATTTCACACAAGCTTAGCCATGAGCAAGTTAACCGTACGCCCATGGTGGGAGATTCCTGTTTGCAGTGTCCCGCTCTACTCTCAAAAAACAGGTCCAGTGTGGACAAACACAAAGTTGTTTCAGTCGTGGGAGATGTAGGACCAGAATAAATTTACTAGCAGGGTAGGCTTTTCATATGGTTAACTTTTAAACCAGGATATTCATATTTTCTCACCCACCACCACCCCCAAACAAAACAAAGACGGGCCTTTTACAGCCACTCAGTACAGAACGAATTCTTACTCCAAACCATGTATATCTTCATGATCCAAAAACCTTTGGAATTTCTCTTCGAACTTCAGTCTCAGAATACGGTTGTTAACTTTAATGACACGCTTGACCTTCACGCCTGTGATGCCATACGCTCTGAAGTCCCATGTACAGAAACGTGAGAGAATTAGTTCATAGCAGGAATTAAACCTATGTGGGGACACAAAACACACACACACACATACACAACAGAAGAAGCTGAAGGACACAAAGCAGGTGTGAAAAAAGTCACAGCTCCTATTTAGTGATTGTTGCGCTAGACATATGTCATCAGATCACAGTAACTATGTTTTTTGCTCCAATTGGTATATTTAACTAGTAAAAGATGCTAAAGCTTGAAACACAGTAAAAGGTTTCTTTTATTATCTATTGTCTAGTTCTTCCCCTTCAAGGCTATGTTTACCAAATCCCCATTCCCTCGTAAGCCTGTTTGGTTGGCTTCAGCATGACCTCATCTTCCTGGCTGCCTTCCTACTGGCTACACTGTCATAGTATTTTTTTTCCTGGTTCCCTGAAATAATTCTTTTTTTAAAAAATTTATTTATTTTACATTTTAATGATGCCAAGGATTGAACCTAGGACCTTCTGCATGCAGGCAAGCCCTTTGCCACTGAGCTACATGCCCCCAACAGACCTGGAAAGATTGTATTTCCCCAGGAGCCAGAATATGGCCCTCTCGTTTCCACTCTCCTTAGGCAGTTTCATCTGGTGTGTATGTACAGATGTATGCATATATGTAGATATATGCAAATTTTCATGTCTACCCAAACTTAGCTGTAATACCCAGATGTGAATATTCAGCTGTTGTCTAAAATGCCTACTTGAGTAGGTGAAGAGCCTTTCAAGACTCCTTGAGTAAGCATCTGGCCCCACCCTGTGGCTAAGACTGCAGGAGTGACTATCTCTGCTCCTCCTCTCTCTCCCTCATCTCCTGCTTCAGCATGCCTGCCACCATGTCTCAAATGCGTGCTGAATCAGATCCTGGATATCACCACCACCTGGCGCTGGCCTTGTTGAAATCATTATTATCTCTGGGGCTATTACAAGAACTTCCTAATTAAGTTAGGACAGAAGCGCGAGAAAGGCAAGACTCTGGTTTCTCTCCTAAGGCAGGGTGGATGTATAATAAATACGTAAAGCCTTAAGTTCTAAACTGACGAAGTCTTAAAAGAGAAGCCTTTGGTGAGGAGTGGAGAGAGCGCCTTCCTGAAGTCTTAGGGAAGATCTTCCTGGAAGGAATGCCATCTGAGAGCCAGAGGAGGAAGATTGGCAGTTTGGTGGAACTCGAGAAAAAGGAAGGATCCGTTCAGCGACTGCTCAGCTCTCTGCTGCCCTCATCTGGCCATTCTTACAGAATTACAATTTTGTCTTAAAATTGTACAGCATGAAGATTAAGATGAGATTAAAAAACAGGAATCACGGGATTTTATAGGGGATCCATTTGCCCCATATTTATTTGAGTGTTCCTGAGAGCTAAAGCCACAGAGGGAAGCTTCCTCGTGGCTGGTTTGTGAGCCCAGTGTCGGAACTCATAGCTTAGAGAGCCTGACTTTCTCACCACTAGAAGCTTAATCAGCGCCGGCAAGGGCCACTGGTCACTCTTCTCCTAAAGTGAAAAACCGAACTCGCCAAGTCTAGTTAATCCAGTGGGAGCACTGATGGTTCAGTGGTGGAAATCCTGCCGCCCAAGTCTAGGCAACCCAGAAGGGCCCAAGTCTAGGCAACCCAGAAGAGCCCAAATTTAGCAGAGCAGACAGATACGAGAAGCGTCACAGTACAGCCCAATGTCTGCTCAGAGTTCCAAGGTTCCACTAAACATCCACGTTTAGGATGAGAAACCCACTGACCCTTTCCACAAAGGGGCCATGCGCTGTCTTATGAGTGCAGAGCATGACATGTCAGTACCATCTCTCCATAAAATACTATAGTCAAATACCTTACTATAGACTTGGGGAGTGGGGGAAGTGGGAGGGAAGTGTGAGGAGAAGGTATGAGCAAAGTGGATTATATACATACGGAAAAGTGCCACGAAACTCTTTATTTTGCATTAACAGGATACTTTGAATATAAAGGAATCCGTTACTGAAAATCATTATATGTTGAAAGTTAACGTGTTAAATGGGCACCTATAGAGTTATAGAGAAACGTCAATTAGTAATTACGTACTGGGCTATGAGCTCAGCCCTGTGGCAGAGGTTTGAACTTAAAGGCGTGTGAAAAATCTAGCACTACTCAGGCACTTCCTGTTAAGGAGAGATCCCTGAATTTAAAACTATTGGTGAAAGAGAAGTCAATGTTTAAATAAAACAGCCAGAAATGAGGCACCTGGCTATTTAAAGCTCTTTAGTTGTGATTTATTTTTAAAAATCATACGTAAGAGAACAGACCTTGAGTGGCCAGGCTTGAGGAATGCTTAAAGCAAGTAACTGGCCTTGAAATTCTGCCAATATACATTTGATTACCTCCTTAAGGTGGGTCAAGTTTATTCTTATTAAATTCAAATTAATGCTTTATAGATACCTATTAAGAGCCACCAAAACTATCCAAGTTTCTATCAGGTTGACATAGTAGCAGAAATGGTATTTTAGTGATTTCTTTTTTTCTTCCTTCCTTCCTTCCTTCCTTTCTTTTTCTTTTTCTTTCTTTTTTTAATTTTCGAGACAGGGTTTCTCTGTGTAACAGTCCTAGCTGTCCTGGAGCTCACTCTGAAGACCAGGCTGGCCTCAAACTCACAGAGATCCATCTGCCTTTGCCTTCCAAGTGCTGGGATTAAAGGTGTGCGTCACCAATGCCTGGCCATGATTTTATCCTTAAATTTTTTTTAAACTAACTGTCCTGTTTTGTTAAGAGGTTAAACAGAAGCAGAAATACATTATTATCTCTAATAAAGATTCTACTGTTTATCATTCCTCAGTAGACTGAATGAATATGAAAGAAAGACAACCTCCAGAACCTGGAGTTTGTGCATCTGAACAGCCAGGGCCTTGTCTACATGGGAAGTGGCACGGACATCTTTTATGGCCTTGTATGTAAGAACCAAGTATTGTGGTTAAATAAAGATAAGTGCAGGACAGATTCGCTGATATAAAAGATTCATTGACATGAAAGAATGTGCTTTAAAAGGCCCCTTTCTCCCGGGGGAGTGCTCCTTACACTTCTCTACCCCAGGATCCAGACTTCCACTCTCAAGGGTAAACGACCTCTCCTGAAAGCAGCCCCTGATCTCCAGGCAGCCACATGTTACAATCACACCTAGCAATCACATGTTGTTTATAAAAGTTAACAAGAACATGGCATTGTGGTCCATAAAAATAAGACTCTGCCTTGCTGCTGATGTCCAGTAACACTGCGCTCTAGGGAGATGTGTGTGCACCCATCCTGTAGTTCCACACGACAGCTGCTTCTCCACATACCCAGGTCTCCAATATGGTTCTAGGGCAACCTTTGGTTGTGTCAAAGGCTTCTTGGTTTGATAAAGTGACTTCAGAAAGGTGAAACTCCTAACTAATAATATTCTTCCTTAAGGCTTTGTCTTTAAGGGTTATTTATAATCTATCCTCTAGTTGAGACAACACACCCACTTGCTTTTCTCGGGGGCAGGGAGGCCACGGTTCTGAGGGATGTATGCCTTGGCTCTGCTTCTGTCTCGGGTGGTCCTCTTCAACTTTGTGCGGGATCTTCACTCGGTGTTGGGAGCACCAAGGTCCTTGCGCCCACAGATCATTGAGAAACCAGGAATGTTAAGCATGTAGGAGTCTCTATTCAAAGAGAAGGTGTATGACCTGTTCTCCCACCCAGAAAGCTGGGAATTGAAGGTGATTAACAGTCTAGGTGATCTGTGTTATCTGAAGAGCCAGGCTATATCAAGGTCCCACAGCCAGGACAGTCTAGATGATCCTTACGCTATCTGTATAGACAGGGCCTCCCCCAAGCTCCCACAACCAAGACTGAAGATGATTGATAGCCAAAATGACCTCCGTGCTATCCATATGACCAAGATCATGGACCCTTTTCCAGGCCCTTAGATAATAGATGCAGACTATTCCTGGAACCCTTCTTCTTGGAAGAAATGACATGTACTTTTAATTAGGTTTTGATGGAATTATGCCTCCTGTGCATCAAGGTTGTATTACATCAGGAAGCTTTTTATTTTCTTCCCAAATTGTACTGTGTTTAAATATGTTACAATAAATCAGATTCCAGAAGTTCGATCCAGCCTGGCTGACTAAGTCAGGCTAAATCCTACCTCACCTGGATTGTTTCCCTGCTGGCTGTGATACCTTCAGGGAACCCCACAACCTGAGGTCTGGCTTTGTCTGCCTTCTCCAGACACACAGTGACCATGTGCTCACTGACTGCTTAGCTCCCAGCGACGGCTTCCACTTTGACTACAGGCCTGCAGGACAGCCATGAGACAGCCTCCCATGGTGGCAACCTGCTGTTGCCAATTCTGCTGTAGCTTTTTGTTATTTTCAGCCACTAGTCAGAACCCAGGGTTATATCCACCCAGCAATTCTATAAATTCATGAGGATAAAGTTCCACAGTGGAACATAACTTTTTTCTTAAAATTTCTGTAAACTTCCCATAAACTGTTTTCTGCTGTCTTACTAAGAAAAAAAATGCACACAGAGTAACACTGTCGAGGTGTCCAGAGTTTGGCTCATTACAATAAAGCAATTGAACAAGTGCACAGATGGGAAATATGGAATAGCAAATTTTCAACAAACGAATGTTTTGATAAAAACTGTTTTGAAATGAGACGCTCTATAAATTGATCATCTGGCTAGGATCCTAGGTCCAATTATTTTTCAAGCTTATACTTAAAGTTCGGATTTACCAGTCATCAGCTTGGGTGCCTTCTTCAAAGTGGATGTTCCCCACAGTCTCCAATTCGGTTAGCAAAAACGGGGTCAATAAGCCATGGCTCTTCTTCTTTTGTCTTACTTCAATATGATAAATTGCTTCAATTCTGCCAGAGACAAAATGCAATGCAGATATCCATAAGATATGAAAACTCACAGCAGTAACGCACAGCAGTTTGTTCCTGTACCATAACATGTATTCAGTTCGTTCATATAGTGCCACATGTATTCACTTTGTTCATGGACTGTAACATGTATTCAGTTCATTTATGTAAGGCAACATGTATTTTAATATCAGTTACTTTTTATTTTCAGTGAATGAGTAAGGTTAATGTCAGCAGTAAAACAAGGAACAAGATATTCTGTTTCTGGCAGTGAAAATCACCGCAGATTTTGTTACTCTCAGAGTAGGAAAAGTTAAGAAGACTTCCTGGAACTAAGAACAGGACTGCCAAATCCTAGGCAGACCATTTTGTGTCCTAATAACACAATATCCTCAGTCATGTCAATACTAACAGCCCTTATGTCTAAACGGCTAGTTTGAGGGTCACTTGGCATGGAGTAGCCCCCTACCTCCAAATGTTGCAATCCTGTTGTTAATATCATTACAGGGCCCAATCAACTTATTTACTCAGTGTCCCAGTGAATGAGAGAGCAGTTGAACCAAGCAAGGGCTGTGGGTGTGCCTTGCTGGATCTGGTCTGCTTGCTGAGTTTCTGAACTAAGTAGAGCTGTCTTTCAGTTTGCAGACAGAAGCAGACCCGTGGCACCAAGCTGGGAGGAGGATGCTCACTGTGCTGAACTGAAAACGACCTCAGCCAGAGCCCAGTTTTGAATGGGTGGGTGCCCTAGGCACCCAAGTACCGACACAGCTCATGTTTTGTTGTCTCCCATTTCTCGAGGGAACTGAGCTCAACTCTTGGCCCCCAAATAGTTATTCTTTCATGTTTTCAATCGGAAGGAGAAGACAGTTCACCAAACGTACTCATTTAGTTTCTTCTTCCAGAATGCGACCCTTTCATCCAGGGCGCTCAGTTTGGTGAGAATCTTCTGCTGCTGACCTGAATCTTGTGCCACAGTCTCACTGTTCCTGGGTGTCTCAGCCTCTGGTGCATCATCATTTTGTCCTTTACCAGGCCCCTTGAGTTCAGCTAATTCCCGTTCTAACTGTTAAAAACAACACACCAGAGAGCAAGTTAAAAATAAAACATTACTGGGGCAAAGCCTCCATTCAGATAGACATTTTGTGGTTAGATGTATTAGTCAATGTAGATGGTCAAAGTGGAAATGTGGGTGACAGGTGGTTGAGGCTTTATAAAAGTCAAAGGGTGACTTCAACCTTGGGGCAAGTTCATCTACTGAGCAAGCAATGGTTTGAAAGAGGAGGCATGTTAAAGCCAAAGGGAAGTTAGAGCCTGTGATGGATTGGGTGTGAATACAACCTTAAACTTCAAATAATGTAATTTTAAAAACATACTTTTCAATGTTTTTTTAACTATGTGTGGAGAGATATAAACCATAGAAAACACACAAAGGGGAAATAAAGTTTGCGTTTTGTTTCAGTATCCAACTAGCAAAAAACCACACTTTGTATCAGATTTTAATATTTTGGAGTTTGTCATCGATAGTAGGCTTTTTAGTATTAACTGAGATATTTAAAATATTGCTTTAAATATTATTTATCTTGATTACTTAGCCTTTGGATCACCCCTGAAAAGTTTGGATCAAAGGCAAATAAAACTTTTGTAGGATTTAAAGATAAACTATAATACACAAAGTTTATAACAAGAAACCTACCAGTTGGCTATATCTTCACTAAGATAGCTATAACTGGCTGCTAAAATAAAGTTACGTATTTAAAAAATGTGTGCAGTTTATATAACATACGTTCATTTTCTTGCTTGCGGATTTTAATTAATATAGCTGAATACTTTTTTAAATATTTATTTATTTATTTATTATGTATACAATATTCTGTCTGTGT
>LOJH01000191.1:0-17225 GCA_001685095.1 Ellobius talpinus | reverse complement strand
TACAGATGGTTGTGAGCCACCACGTGGTTGCTGGGAACTGAACTCAGGACCTTCGGAGGAGCAGGCAATGCTCTTAACCGCTGAGCCATCTTTCCAGCCCAGCTGAATACTCTTGCACTCAACTTTGGACATATTTTAGATATTTTGGTAAGGGATGCTCAGCTGGTAGAATTCATGTAAATATTCCACAATGTGAAAAATGGCAAACTTGATCTTCAGTATTCTCTCTCTCTCTCTCTCTCTCNACACACACACACACACACACACACACACACACATAGGGTGGCAGAAGGGGGGGAGTTAAGAATTTACTATTTTGTCTGATAATTTTCCTATTAGTAGTAGCCACTAGAATTTTACATGATTAAATCTTACTGTTTTTTTTGCAAAATTGAATAATTTTATCCGTTCTTCTGGTAGCTTCTGCAACTTGCACTTTTTGTCTTTCAGTTTCTCAAGCTCTTCATTCAGATGTCTCTGAACAGTTTTTATTCGCATGTTATAATACATTATTTTCTTCATTGCTGTGGTCTGAAGGCAAGAGAGTAAATAGCGTAGGATAAGATAAAACAAATTACAGACAGCTGTGCTGGCTAGGTTTATGCCAACTTGACATAAGCTAGAGTCATTTTGGAAGAGGGAACTTCAACTGAGAAAATGCCCCGCCAGATTAACCTGCGACAAGTTTTCTTGATTGATGATTGACATGGGAGGGCCCAGCTCACTGTGCACAGTGGTCCCGGGTTCCATAAGGAAGTGGGCAAGGCAAGCCAGTAAGCAGTGCTCTTCTATCAACTCCAGCCTCCAGGCTCCTACCTTGAGTTCCAGCCCTGACTTCTCTGGATGATGGATAAGTAGGCTGAAATAAACTCCTCCTCGGGAGCTTTGGGTCACAGCAATAGCAACCTAAGACATCGCTATCAGTGGTACTGTACAAGCATAACAAGCCTTTATGAATTCGGAAGTTGGCTAGCTCCATTAGAAATGCTGACGATGACAGCAGATGTGATGATGCTCGCAGGATTTAATTTAATACATAAGACATAAAATCTCAAAGAGCATCTTGGTGTTTAATATGTGAATATGTGGAATATCCACATCTATTTCCGGAATTTCCAAGAAAGAAATTGCAGACATAATTTAATTTATAATTTAGCTAATAGGACATGGGACTGGAGTAAATATTAAACCAATATTCCTAGTTTATTAATTCAGGGAAAACAAACAAATTAAAAGGGGTTAAAAGCAAATGCAAACTCAAGTAAAATTCACTTTTTAAAAACCCTCACCAAAAAAAAAGATTTACCATCCCCCCATGGTCTGCAAAACAATGCTCTAGCTGAACTACCTTCAGACTGAGTAGATTATTAAGTTATCACTTTAATTCAATTATCTCAAACTTTAAATTTCATGCCAGTATACCATCCAGTTATTAACCAGCTAACAATAACAAATTGATTAAATAGCCCATTATGGACTATACAAGCTAAATGATGCCTGAGAATTAGATTAGTCAAAAAGAACTGACCAGACAATCTACCTAAGAGGATCAGTTTAGTGAGAGATTCCCTTTTGAAAAATAAGGTGGAGAACCATAAAGCAAAACACTTGACATCCACCTGTGGCCTCCATATGAGCACACACAGGCGAGTACACCCACACATACATGTGTCCACACAAGCATACACCTTACTACACACACACACACACACACACACACTTTCTCTCTCATACACACACACTCTCATACACATACACACACATACACACACACATCTTAATAAAGAAAGGAAGGAAGAAAAGAAAAGACAATTGGGAAATGATGTTTCTTGTTATTTTGAACATTTGGGGTAAGTGGAAAAGCCAAAATAAATATACTTGAGTCATCAAGAACAAAAAGATTTCAAACAAATTTTTAAATTTAAAACAGCATCATGTGTTGAGGAGTAAGTAGTTTATTTTGCCAGATAAAATAGCAGATGCTAAGTCAAATTTCAAATAAGCAACAAGGTATTGTTGTACTTATTGAGTTACACCAGGACATTTTTTTTACTATTTGTATGAAATTCAAATTTAACTTAGATTTCTTCCATGCAGGGAAAAAGAGTTAAAAATACTATATTTAATTTGTTCTAAAATAATTTTAAGAATTATGTATCAAAAATTCTATTTCCAACAGACACGTGTTTTCCATTTTTAGTACGACTGCCGAATTCCAGCATTAATGTTGTCCTCTGTGTACTTTCAAAAGAAACATCCTGCTCTTGGGGCAAGAGCAGACAAGACACCAGAACTGACTGTATAATATGACCAACCACATATGGGGACCCAGGCAGAGAAAAGCTGTTAGCCAGGCGTCCTTGCGTCCCAGATACCTGACTGTGAACACACTTACGTTGGCTAGTTCCTTGATTTGCTTTGCAGATACATCGAAGGTGTCGAGTCGTTGAAGAGAAGGCAAGTGATACAACACATGGGTGGAGTAATTGCACAGCTGACACACTGGATTAGTTTTATATTGAGGATCATTCAGAGATAAGTCCTTTAAGTGAGGCAGCCTGGTCAAGTTAGTAAGGTCCTAAAACACAGTGACAATGTTCAATCAGTTATGAATACTCACACTGGAAGGAGGTGTTTTATTTAGCACACAAGATCAGCCACAATCTCACGCAACACATTCTAATTGAACACCTACATACGCCTGTTAAGTGACTTAGATGGCTGTTTCTCACTAGTGAAAACACATGCTAAACTCTAGAAGGAAAGATCAGCACTTGCTGTAGATGGCGGGCTACACAGCTATGCAGTTTCTGTGTACCAGCTGCTGCTCCAAGCCAAGAAACACTAGCTCTAGGATTCCCTAGGGAGATCTGTGATCATATGATAACAGCGCCTTGCTGGGAAGCAGTAACAGCTGTGTGTTGTCTATCAAACACAGTCCCCATTGGAGATCTAACTAGCCCTTTAATCTCAGCTCTTGGTGCTCTCATGTGCGCCCTGTATTTGAGCCAAATGCCAACGCTGGCGTTACTGAAATCCATAATTTCTTATTTCCACGGCCTTATGAATATTCATCTCCCCCTCTTAGAATGTCCATTGCCTTGGCCCAGAAGAACCTCCTCCAATGCCTGTTAAAATGTTGCTACCCTCTTCTATTGATTAATGCCTTTGTACTTTGACTAATCAGGCAACATTTTACTCAAATTACTTTTTAATTTACTCATTCTGCTGCTTTGCAATACCCTTTTGTTTTTCTCTGAGTTAGAGAGTACCTATTTACATTGGGAGATTCAAAATTATTCCTTATTCCCCTTTCTCTAATATTTTCATCAGGTGGGCTTGAATATGTGCCTTCAATCTCACATTGTCAGAACTGTGTTGTGAACAAGACGAGAAAGCAAGGGAAAGGTTTGACAAGAGAGATTTAACAAACTGTATTTCAAAGGACTCACACAAGCTTTGCTGTCCAGAAAACAGACTGAGACTAGAGGAAAGAAAAGGGGTTGACAAGGTGGTGCAGCAGGTAAGGACACCTACTGCTGAGTCTGACAGCCTGAGTCTGACCCCCAGGACCCACAGGGTTGAGTGAGGGAACTGAATCCTGAAAGTTGTCCTCTCTCTCCATGCATGTGTCATGGCATGCACGCATGCACACACAAAAATAAATAAAAATATGGAGAACTGTAAGAATTTGCACTTTAAGGTCTCTCAGTATTGCAGACTGACAGCCACAGTTGACAGTGGTCCAGGCAGTAAGACTCTGGTCATAGTCCAAATGGTCACTAACAGGATTTGCTCATGGATTGAGGGTAGAATATGAAGAAATAATAGGAGTAAAACAGGGCTATAAAGATTTTTGCTTAATTAACTGGAAGAGTGGAAATATCATTTAGAGAATCAGAGACGTCTGCAGGGAAAGAAGCCTTGGGGAGCAGATATGAGTTTGAAGCTGGTCAAGGGAGGCCTGCAGTTCAGAGACGTGGTCAGAGTAAGCAGAGGGATCAACTTAGCAGTAATTAGATTAGCTGTATTTATGGTCACAAGGCACAATGGGATTATTTAAAGAATGAATGTAGACATAAACGCAGAAGAGACCCCAGGGCTAAGGAGGGGCAGTCCACTTTTTCAGATGTTTTTAGAGGATGAACCCCCCAAAAATAGATGTAGAAAGCCTAGGAGAAACTCAAGAGAAAGTCGCATCCTACCATCTGGCTAAGCAACTGTTTTTTGGTTCTAAAAGAATCCAGTCATTATGACTATTTGGACAGATGCTTCTCAAACTCCCTAGAGCAGTGGTTCTCAAACTTTCTAATGCTGTGACCCTTTAATACAGTTCCTCATGTCGTGGCGATCCCCAATCATAAAATTATTTCATTGCTACTTCATAATTGTAATTTTGCTACTGTTATGAACCATAAGGTAAACATCTGATATGCAGGATATCTGATATGAGACCCCCAAAAGGGTCATGACCCATAGGCTGAGACCTGCCTTAGAGCATCAGGAGACACAAAGCTAATAACTCAATGAAATTACTCTTGAAGAAGAATCGTTTGGTGTATTCTCTGGTCTATACAGTTTGTAACTCAGGTTGACAACCAGAAAACAGTCAAGTCATTTAGTTGAACACACCTTGAAAGAAGTAATTTGGTTTCCAGAAAGGTTTAGTTTTTCCAGTTGGTCATTAGGATCAAGACATCGCCCTATAATTTAAAAACAAGATTAGGGATGAAGATATAGCTCAGTGGCAGAGTGTCTGCCTGACATGCCCAAGGCCCTGAGTTCAATCCTCAACATCACAAAAACAATTAAGTTTCTTGTTCTACCTTTATTATATATCCTGGCATACTTGTGGGTTATTGATGGCCATTATTTCCTGAATATCAATAGGATTCATGATACCACTGTATAATCAATGATAGTTATTAGTGACAGATAGTTATGCATTTGAACTATAGTTTTCAAAATAGGTAGGGAAGTGGGGGGCGGATCGGGGAAGAGTTGGGTGCCTGTAAGTCTGATCTAAACACTTCAGGAGAGACTCCCAAAGGAGCACTCGCTGTTTTAAAGATCCTCACAGCTCAATGGAAAGAACCCTAAGATGTAGAAATGAAAGTGCTTTTCAATGACATAAAGCCTAAAAGGAACAACTCTAAGCACACACTTTTAAAATGCACTAGTCCGGGTTCCAGAGGAAAGAGTACGTACCAATGCTGCTTATCAGGTTTCCTGCGAGGTTGAGGTCATTTAAACTCTTCAGAGTCTCTAAGCCCTGCAAGTGTAGACAACATGAAATTTAAAAAATTACTAATTCTGATCACCCTGGTTATTTCCTTGGGTGTTCTAACAGTAGATAATGTGTGCTTCACAGGCCCAGAGGAAAATAAGTACAATTAAGTCACCCCTTCCCACTTTAATAAAACCTGGAGAGAATTTTAAGAAGGAACAGAAAAGAGGGGAGGGTAAGGAAAGTGGAGCCAGTGGAGAAGCACCACACCTCACACGCAGCTTCTCTAAGGCTCCCATTTGAGAGCCTTCTAACTCCAAACGTCACCTTACTTCCAAGGCCAGTTGTGGACAATAGAGACAATGGCTCCTTATAAAATGCTAGTTCTTCTTTTTTACTTCATAAAATAAATCATGCATGAGAGTTTTGCCTGAATGTATGTCTGTGCACTCTGTGTGTGCCTGGTGTCCACAGAGAGCAGTAGAGGGTGTTAGGTGCTCTGGAACTGGAGTTACAGACACTTGTGAGCTGCCATGTGGGTGTTGGGAATGGAACTCAGGTCCTCTGGAAGAACAGCCGGTGCTCTTAACCACTGAGCCATCTCTCTCAAGCCACCCCCAGTTCTTTTTGACAACAATAACTGTGATATTTATACATATTTTGACCCTTAACACTAAATTATCTAGGACACGGTGGTTTAAATGCCAGTAAATTGGCCTGACAAGCGAATTATCAAAATAACCTCACCTCAATAGTTCTTATCATATTGTGGTTCAGCCAAAGAACTTCCAATCTTATTAATTTCTCTAAATTTTGTATTTTGGAAATTTTATTGTAATATAAATATAATTTTTCCAAATTTTTACATTCTTGAAGGCCTTCAATTTTCTGTCGAAAAGGAGATTGAAGAGTGTTATTTATTTTGTCATTAACTCATCAAATAAAGTAGGTTTCTAAGTCTTTTTTCTTTTAAATACCACTTTATTGCAATATCAATACCCCAAAAAATTAACTAAAAATTTGAAGTAAACATATAATTTCTCTGCCTAAATGCAAAATATTTAATTTTGTATACTTTAAGTTTTAGTCAATGACATCAATTTTATATAAATAAAATCATAGACATCTGATTTTATGGGCCGTTTTCTTTTTGCTCAAGAGCATCTTAATGCATTTTCATAATTTTTCAAAGTATATTTAACAATTACAAAATATTTTATGAAATTCATAATAGTTTTCTTTAAAATCACCCTATGTGCAGAATGCTCACACTGAAAATTTCACCTGTTGTGAAAATGCTATAACAGACTCTTTCACACATGTAACTATTCTCTGCTGCTGAATTGCTCCTCTAGGATACAATTCTTAGGCGAGGGATTTCTGAGTTAAAAGGTGCGTATGTTTCTATTGCTCATGTTGCATCTTGTATTGTTGCTTTCTAAAATACATTTCTAAAATACATGCCTAACCATTTAGTGCCTAACTGAAGCAATTTTACTAATAAACAATTCTGGCAATGATCTGATTTGATATGTTCAACAAAGAATAGCGTGTTTATGTTTTGATTCCTTATTCCTGCTTTCACTGTGTACACATTTTCATCTTTGCCCATTTATCAGTTTTGATCCGTACATGTTGCACATATTTGAATGAATTATTTTTCCAAAGCCTAAGATGCACTTCGTCATTTGTCTGTTTAAACTTACCTCTATGCAGCACTCAGCAATCCAAAGTTCTTTAAGTTGTAAGCAAGTCTCCAATCCTGAAATCTCCGTTATATCCTGAGCAACAATTGTGAGACTCGCTAAGTTAGGAAACAATGATAATCCAACTATTCGGGGATACCCTGAGAAAAACATCTCCAGTTTGGAAGTATCTGATCCTTCTTGTCCAACCATCTCGTAAGATAAACCATTGCACAAACACTTTTAAAAGAAAGAATTTCAATTATTATCTGTTCTAAATAGTTAAGAAATTATCTTTTGACATCAGAAACTATAAACTGCCTATTACACTGACACCATTCTTGTACTCCCACAAAAGAGAAGCTGGATCACATCCATAATTTCTGTGCTTCCAAAAGTCATAGGAGAGGAGGAGTATCCTCCCTGTCAGTCCTCATAGCGCCATGAAGGAGGGTCAAATGTTCTACTTAACACTCTTGCAAAGAAACCATACTTGGACTTACCAGTTCTTTAACAATTTCACTTCGATTTAAGTTTCCACTTTCAATCATCTTCCATTAAGAAACAATGGTCATAGTCATATATCTATTAAACAAATGGGAGATTGAGATTAGTCCTACAGTCATGGTGGTACAGTGGAGCATCGCCTTAATGCATTCCCAGGTGTCCATGGAGACCACCTTCTTCCATCTCTAAAGTATCCATTTGCACACATTTTTAGCATTCTGAACTTAATTTTGCCTCTCCACACCTCTTTCTATTTTATTTGGTACAAATATAGTCTTTCTTCTAAACAATAACCCTTCAAAGGACTTGTAGAAGCCGTCTTTCCCCAAGACTCTGAATCACCGTCGGATCTTCCCGCTTCTTTCTCATACACAGACTGCAGCTTTGATTTCTTACCAGGCTGTGGTTCCCCAAGCTAAACCCACTTCTCTGTTCTACAAAAGGACTCCTGGAAAGTGGACAGACAGAGTTTTTGATCTATATGCTAGATAAAGAGTTTCATTTGCACTGGGATACCTAAGATCTAGGTGATTTCTCTATATAAGAATAGCCGGGAAGTGGTGGCACATGCCTTTAATCCCAGCACTTGGGATGCAAAGGTAAGCAGATCTCAGTGAGTTCAAGGCCAACATGGTCTACAAAGTGAGTTCCAGAACAGCCAGAACTGTTACACAGAGAAACCGTCTCGAAAACAAACAAACAAGAATAGATATTAAAAAGAATTATTAAGACTTATATGGCATGGTAAGAAATACTCATTAAAATGAGTTCACTGATTTCTCTTTTGTCATAGTTGCTATGAACCAAAAATATCTAAATGGCTTTAATACAAACTTAATTAAATGTTCATAATTTTAAATATTTTCATTATGTAATGCATATACTAAAAATTGGAGGAATCTCATTTTTAATACAATGATATGACAAAATGTGGGAAATACTGTATAATTTCATTCACCCTAACTCCCTTCTGGAAGTGTACATCTGTAGATAAATGTGTGCATATGCAGCTTGGATGAAAAGGCATCCTGGCAGCCGGGAGCCAAGGAATATCACAACGTCACACCAGACAATAAACCTCACACAAGAGATTTATTGGGAGGGAAAAATCCAGGAGCATGGCTGTCTGTCTCTACTCAGGTGAGAAACAGCATCAAACTGAACAGGTTACAGGGTTTATATAGAGGGCCTTAGGAATTCTTCAGGGTGGAGCTTTCCAGGACGGAGATTGGTGGGATTTCGTGTCCAGAGATTGGACGAATTTACTCTGTAGGGTAGGGGCAGGGTCCAGCAGTTAGGGCAGTTAGAGTGTTCTGTGGGTGGAACCTGGCAGTTAGAGGTCTTCGGGGGGAGGGTCCTGGTCACTAGCGTGGCTCAAGGGGCCTTACAACTATGTAAAGAGAAAAATGTGGAAATAAACATTTTAAGTCATTAGCATGAGTGTTAATGAATGCTGATGAGAATAGATTAAGAATAGAAGGTAAGATGAAGATAGAGGTAAAAGGGAAAAAGAAAGAAAACGCTGTCTTTTTTTCAAAAATATTTACTATTATAGAGTTTGAGTGTCTAATTGTATTTAAATTTATTGTGCTGTTGATGCATATCTGGACTGTTTCTCATTGAGGTCCAATATAAATGCTTCTCTGAGTGTTTATCATGTAGGACAAAGTTCAACATTTCTGTTGGGTTTACCCACAGGGGTAAAATGACAGCTGTTTTCATATGCAGTGTTGATGGCTTTCACAGGCACAATCTGAAGCAAAAGAACACATATGTTGATCATATGTTTCTATATCAATTTATGTGCAAATTTGAATCAAACTCTGGTGTCAGAAACCAGAATAACAATGGTTCAGTCACAGGTGAGTAAGCAGCAGAAAGCAAAAGAGGAGCTTTGGGGACACAGATAAAGGTATTGGAGAAGAATTTGTGTGATAACTATACATATGTTTACTTGAATAAAGTTATACTTACATTTTAATAAGACCCCTCATTCAATCATGTTTATATCCATGTTCCGGAACTTACACAAATTAAGATTTTAACAAAGCAGCGATTTGAATCCTACTGTTTACATACCTTTGCTCCCTGATTACAACTAGAAGGCCGACAGCAAGATGAGAACAGAGAAACGAATACCTGTGCCAGGGAAAGACTGACCACTAGGAAGACTGATAAAGGTGCTCTCAAGACGAAGCAGACATCAAATTAGGAGAAAAGTTGTTTGTACAAACCATGCCAAAATTCAAGACACCAGCAAGAGAAGTTTCAATACTCTAAAAAAAAATAAAGCTATTTTGAAACTCAGAGCAACTGTTGGTAAAAGGGAGCTACAGGGCATTCACAATGCAGCAGTGATTGCAGCCGTGCTCACAGCCACATACAGCTGTCGGTATGTGCATGCAGGCTTTGTGAACTGTCCCTCTAGGATGAAGCTGTGGCTTCGACAAAGACAAAGTTCAGGTGTTGCCAACATAGTGTCATTAAAAGATAAGGTCTTTAAGAGCTCAAGAGGGTGTCTTCCCTCCAGAATGGGAGCCAGGGCTCTAATCACAGCCCGATGGAGGGAGTCTGGTCCCCATTTCCTCTCCACCTTGTGACATGTAAAGATCTAACCAGATACCCTTGAGCGTGGACTTCCTAGCACACAGAACCACAGACAACAAATGTCTATTGTTTCTGTTTGGCTCTGGATATTTTGTTATAGTAATATGAAGTGGACTAAGGCACTGAGCCAAGAAGGAGAGGAGAGACCCTAGCTAGCGCCATAGAGCAGCAGAAAGCAACCAGAATTAACCCAAGCCATTTACACAGTCACTAACTTATACATCAAGGACCTAAGAGGCACAAGAAAAATGGCTGAGGAGGGCAAAGAGAAGCCAGCTTCTGATATGGTGGGATTTGAGAAAAGACCTAATTATATAAGGTAAGCCATGAAGGAATTTGGATCACATGCATCCAGGCAGAGGTGAGAATATGCTTGGCATATTTGCAGGATAGGGCAGATGGGTGTGATGGACCACACTGAAGAAAACCGAGATTGATGGCACCTTCAGTCAGTGCAGTGTGGTAGGGCCAGCACCCCTGCTGCCTCATAGGCCCTGTCTGAGGAAGACATGGGATTTTGGGGGTCAGAGAGCCATCAGCTGTGTCGATTTTGAAAAGGGCCTGGACTCCTCCATGGAACATTAACACTGTAGGGGTGAGGTGACTCTCTCTGTGATGGCTAATGTTGGTTGTTAACTTGACCGCATCTGGAGTCAACTATGATCCAAGCATCTGGGCCCCCCTGTGAGGGATTCATGTCTTGATCAGATCATTTGAGGTGGGAAGACCCACCTGGAATCTGGGCCACACCCTCTGGTGGCAGCCCACATACAAAGGCATGGAAGAAGGAAGGGTCTGCTTTTTTCATGCTTGCCCTCACTCTCAGGGGCAAGTCCATTACCCTGCTGCTGAGACATTGCTTTGCTTGTATTAGAACCCTACTTCCTCGGGATTCCAACACAGACTGAAGACTAGCTGAGACATCCAGGCTTGTCTCCAGTCAGAGACAACCATTTTTGAATTAGCCAGGCCACACCAACAGCCTGTAGTCATTCAGTCATTCTAATAATTTCCCTTTACACATAGAGAGAGAGAGACAGACAGACAGACAGAAAGACAGACAGACAGACACAGAGACACACTCAGACACACACAGACAGACCAGAGACACACACAGAGAGAAACAGACAGACAGACAGACAGACAGACAGACACACACACACTAGTTCTTTCCTCTAGAGAACCCTAACTAATGTAGACTCTAAAGCCTCTGAGACCACAAGCCCAGAGTAACCCTTTCTTCTACTTCTATAGTTGCCTTAGTCATGGAGTTTGATCATCGCAATAGAAAAGGGATGAACACAATCCCTTTCTCTTTTTTATGTTTCTTGGTTAATCTTTCACATTCATTTCTTAGGACTAAGACTTACGATTTTGTTGTTGTTGTTGCTTAGGAAACTGTGTGGGTTGGGAGCCATGGTTGGAGGCTAAGGGCACTTGCTGTTCTCCAGAGCACCCACAGAGGGGGCTAAGAACTGCCCCTGCTTCACAGATCCCATCCCTCTGGCCTCTGTAAGGACTTGCAACCTTGCCTATACCCACATAAATAATTAATATTAAAATTAAATCTCAAAAAAAGATTTTTTAAAAGTCCAGCTGGCATTCTGATTTGATAGTACATTACAAACATTAACATAAGAGGGCATTCACCTTCACAGTGCCGAGTCTTCTAAAAACAAAACCTGTCTCCACATTAGTCAAGAGGACTACATTTTCTGGGTATACAAACATGCAGATTATCCCTCAATCTCATATTATTCTGTCTTCATCGCCGCCCCTATTTGGGCAAAATAATTCTATTCGAACTCAGTAGTTAACTGACAAGACAAAATTCATTGAAAACTCCAACTACCTTTGAACTATGAGAAGCTGTGCCCCAGTTACAGAGGAGACTGTTTGTGTGTTTCTAATTAGCTTCCTTTCCTGAGGAGGATTAAAGACGACATCCTGGGATTCACGACAGTATTCTAATGCTCACCACCCCTTTCGAGCTTTTCCTTCCCTCCCTTTGTTCTTCCCCTCCACTTCCATGCCCTCTCCCTGTCCCCTCCCCATCTCCTGGCAGATGGACTTGTCCTTGTCCTCATTGTCACAGAAGACAGGGCTGTCTTGGGATGTGCTTCCTTCCGTGTCTCCTTTCTCCTTAGAGACACAGTCTTTCCCTTAGGACTTTTGGCTCAGTGGAAATATTCATTTTGGGGTTGGGAGGTGGCTCAGTGGGTAAAGTGTCTACAGAGCAAGCATGAGGACCTGAGGCTCGATTCCCAGCATGTAAAAGCCAGACATCCCATCTGGGAGTAGAGACAGAGAGACCCCAAGAAGTTGTGGGAGGGGTGTGTGGGGGGGTGGGAGTGGGGAAGGTTTGCCAGGTCGGACAATTTAGTTGAATTGGTAAGCTCCAGGTTTACCTAAAAAAATAAGGTAGAGGGCAATTGAGGAAGACACTCCGTATTAGTTGTCTCCAGGTTCTATACAGCCTTATGTGGGTGTGCATATCCCCAATACAAGTGCGCATGTATCACATACAGTAAATAATTACATGAATAAATAAATAACCTTCATTTTGTCGGAAATGAATCTCTTTTTCTGGGCACGGATCCCCCCTTTTCTACCTCTGTTAGAGCATTGCTCTGTCGGTCCTCCATCTTTCTTTCCATTGTCTCCTTTCCTCTGTGTGTGGGTACCAGGTCTGCCTATTTAGAAAAGTCCTTTCTATCTTGCCTTTTTTTTATGAAGAGCTATTTTTGAAGCTTTCACAAGGAACTTTCTAGACCATCAGTAGCAACAATTCATTGCCTCCACGTAGTCATCAGCCCACTGTGTTGTGAAAGAAAACACTTCAAGCCACCACAGTTTCTACTGTTAAGCGAGACCAACAACAACCTTCAAGTTGTCAAGGACAGAGGGCATGGTTTGGTTCGCAACTTGACCTTGATGTGACATTGAGCCATGCTGAAAGCATTGAGCAATGCTGATGACTCTTCAAGTTTTCCCCTTGGCTTCTTTCTATGCCCTCCCTCCCACCCTCCCTCTCTGTGTGTGCACGTGCAGGTAGAAATGCTGATGCATGCTGTAAATGTGGAGGCCAGAGGACAACCTCAGGAGCCACCCCTCCGGGGTCATCCAGCTTGAGCTTCTTTTGAGAGTGTCTCCCATGGGAGCTCACCTGTTAGGCTAGGCTAGCTGACCAGGAAGCCCCAGGACTTGGCTCGCCTCCCTGGCACTGGAATTAAATGCAGTGTTTTCTTTCCACGGCTCTGGGCTGGAACTCGGGTGCTCTTGCTTTCCCAGAAGCACTCGATGGTCTAAACCATCTCCCTAGCCCCCTGCTTGCTATTTTGCATTAACAGCTCGTTCTTTGCAGAGGAAGGAGGAAAAGAAAGACAAGTGGTTGTGAGCCACCATGTGGTTGCTGGGAATTGAATTCAGGACCTTTGGAAGAGCAGGCAGTGCTCTTAACCACTGAGCCATCTCTCCAGCCCCAAGAAAAATATACCACTCCATTTTGGTGTCTGCAATAAATCCAAAGTTCCTGTGGAAAACTCCATGCTCATGTGTCACAAACATTGCAAATTCAATGTGTCCTAAACTGAGCTCCTCTTTCCCAATGAATGTGCTTTTCCCTAATGAATGCTTTCTTGGGATAAAGGACACCACTGCCCCCTCTCCATCCAAGTTGGAAACCTGAGACATACCCCCATGTTTTTCCCAGGACCATTCCTCATCAAGCCCCTTTTCATGTGCACCATAAAGTCTACCGGAAGTTTTCATGCTTCCTCTCCATTCATTGTCACTGTGTCCCCTCCTCTGGATGTCCTTCCTGCTGCCACTTCCACCTTCCCCATTCCTTACACTACTGGGGCAGCCAGCCTCCTGGAGTGTACATTTGCTTATGCTGCTCCTCTTGGAAGGTGTTTATGGCTCCCATACCAATCTCTCAAACTCCTGGTCAACTAAAATAGCAATCCAGCATTCCAGGACTGGCCACAACTCAAGTCCTATGATGGCTGATATGGCTGTACTTTGGAATACGCCTCTTTCTCTCCCTGAAATGTTTATCTCCTTGACTTTATATGCCATGCGTCTTTAAGATTACACCGAGTCTTCTCTGAAGACTTGAATTTTCTTTGGTCTTACTATAAACATTCTCTTCCACGTGATTGGGTTAGGCTAGCACATGCCGTGTGGCCAGCAGTGTCTGTCACATTGTATTGTGATACTTGTAGGCCTTTTGTCCCAGCATGCTCACGGAAGGCAGGAACTATGTCTGACCCATGGTGGATGACCAATGTAATTTACCCAGTGGTTCGAATTAACTGTCACACCACAGATCCAAATAATGTTGAACATTGTTCTGAATGACACTTCAGAACACAGTACCAACTGGCTTGTGAAGAACTGTTTCTCTCTGCCAGAAGAACTGGGTAAGCATCTATTGAAGAAGACTATCTACAGAGCAGAAGCCCTATATGGTCCAACTGTTTTCTCGCTTGAGTATAAAGAGGTCAGGATCTAACTGATAGCCCACCCTTCTTTCTCTGGATGATCAGTATCATGCTGACCAGGGAGTCTTCCAGTCCAGTACCCACCCGAGGCTGTGGCACACCTTTCCTTTCTTCTTTTTGCTGGGGCCTTCCTCTAAATAATAATAATAATAATAATAATAATTATTATTATTTTTCCTTTATTACTATAACTATTATCACAATATTATTATAATCTCCATTACGTAGGTCCCTTGGCCTGTGTGCTGCTTAGATTCCCCCACGTGTGGAGTGAAGCAAACTCCCTGATCTTTCCTACAAGGGAGGGATGCCTGGAGGTCACCGGGGAATGATACCCACCTTATTCCAGAGAGAGAGTGGATTCCTGGGCTGTCCAAGACAGATCAGAGCGCGCTCCGACCTCTCAATTCCTGTGTGCAGCTGACACCACACGTTTTCCAGCCCAGGGCCTTCTGTGTACTGACCGCCCACTGCGGTTGCCTAGGAAACCCGCTCTCCTCCTCCCTTGACCTCTAGGTCACGAAGGGGATGAAGAGGGCGGGGAAATCAGCTGCCTATCCTTGTCTGTATCACGTGGTGGTAACCTCCAGCCAATCAACATAGGCAGGGAAGACACCCGCTCCCCGCCCCCCAAGACCCTACCCCCCATCCCTCGCTCGTGCTCTTGGGGAAGCGGTGAGAGACCGTCGCTAGGCGCTAGACTCGAGTACATCTTTTCCCCCTTATTTGCTTCCAACGACTGAGTGGCAGTTTGCAGACAAGCCGGTGAGGACGTGGTCCAGGCATTTTCACGGTGAAAAACGTTTTTGGTACTTTGAGTCTCGAAGATAGTAGTATTAACTGGTCTTGATCCCCACCACGGCGTGGAGCAGCGGTGTCAAAAGACGACCTTATCCCTCAGCTGGTGACCTCCGCCCCAGTTGCCGCGCCCCTGCAGCCTCCGGAGCCTTGTAAGCCCGGAGAGCAAGAGCAAGAACCAGGCAGACAGGAAAGTATCGATGCCACTCTCTCCAAAAGACCTCTTGGGTCTTCTAGTTCTCAGGCAGGTTTTCGAGAGTCTTTTGTTTGCCAAAATGCTCAGGAGGCAATAATTATTTACAAAATAGAGTAGAAATTAGAGGGGCAGTAAGAGACTGACTGAGAAAGCAATGAACTTAGAAAACAACCCAAATCATCCCCAGTCAGCCCTCTACGTTCTTGAGATTCGCTCTGTACACCACTACAGTCAGCAGTGTATGTGCCTTAATATATGGTAGTCCAAACCAGAGTGTGATACAATAAATACACTTTGTACCTTCGATGCCTAGTATGCAAAGAAGCAATGGAAACGGTTTCGTTAAGGACTTTTACTTTGGTCATGCTGAAATATTTGGGGTGCACTGGGTTAAATAAAAGCTTTTGAATTTTTTTTAAAAAAGAAAACAAACTATCTTTTTTCATTATACATACCAATCCAAGTTTCCACTCCCTCCCCTCCTCTCCTCCCATTCCCTCCACTTACCCTCCTCCACACACACCTTTAAAAGCTTTTTTAATGTTGAAAAATTGACTATCGGGGCAATTTATAATTGCTTAGGCATTGGCTTATTTTGGACAGAGAATGTCGCTGTTTGCTGTCTATTGCAAGGGTTAAACACGGTGACCCAACACAACTTGAGGGGAGGGTTTATTTGACTAATATGGCCAGATCGCAGTCCTTCGAGGAGATAGACAGGGAGGGTCTCAAGCGGGAGCAGAGGCAGGAACTGCGGGGAAACGCTGGCCCGTTGCTTACAGTCCATTGCTTGCTCACCTTGTTTTCATATACAGCCCAGATCCACATGCTCAGGGTGGCGCTGTCCACAGTGGGCTGAGCCCTCTCATATCAACATCCCACAGGCATGACCTCAGAACAATTTGATAGGGGCAGTTCCTCAGTTTAGAGCCCTTCATTCTATCGAAGTTTGTATCAAACTGACAAAAATTAAGAAGATACCCTACAGATTTGTCTTCGGGCCATTCTGATGGAGGCGTTTTCTCAAAGTTCCCTCTTACTGGATGACTATAGCTTGTTTTTACAATTCATGGAGGTTTTGTTAACATTTATGATTTTTGGGTCTTCCTGCAAAATAGTGTCTGTAATGCTCTTTCCCATCACCAGATGGCCACTTTGCTCCTCCTAGTTTTAAATTGGTCTCTCAAGAAAAATTTCAGATTTTAAATATTTCTATTTAATGACTCTAGAGTTCAACACCTATGCTGACTTTTCTATCTGTGATACCTCCTGTAAACAAATTGTCAGAAAAAGTAATTAATTTTCCCTCCGTGTTTTCATTTCACTGAACATTGCTTCCCACTGTCAGCATCAGATTAAAATTAAACCAATTAGAACATTTGTGGTTTAAGGGTAAAACTAAAATCAAGGTTAAAAAAATCTTAATTATGTTTTACTTTTATGATAGTCCTCTCTTGAGGATCTAATTGAACAAGATAACTTACACTTGGAGAAGGTTTTTTTCTCTCAAAGAATTTAAAGACTAATTAGAAGGTGCTGTGATAGTTTCTATTTTAAAATTTTAGGGAAATTGCATCATAGGTCAGTCAGACAAAATTATCTACTGATGCATCAAAATTTTCACTTCGGGTTTGCTAGTTTTTCTTTTCCTTCCTTCCTTCCTTCCTTCCTTCCTTCCTTCCTCCCTCCCTCCCTTCCTT